>JANAVB010018399.1:152500-267500 GCA_029216955.1 Iris pallida | reverse complement strand
CTATATATATATATATATATACATATATATATATAGGGACTATATATATATATATATATATATATATATATATATATATATAATATATAAACTCGGATGAGAGGAGTGAGAGGAGCTTGGCTGGGCGGCCTCCTCGGCTCGGTCCCGGGCTCCCTCTCCCCCATCGGTCCACCGGTCCTGGTGGACGGTTGGATAGCTTGGCCGGCCGGCCTCCTCGGCCCTGCCCCAGGCCTCTTCTACCCCATCGGAGATCCACACTCATTCCTCCTCCCCGGTCGGACGAGCTTCGCCTGGCCGCCCCCGCCCCCCCTCCGTGGTAGGTCTCCCTTGCCGGCGTCCTTCCGCCGAGAGGTTTCCCCCACCCTCTCTCCCACCCCCCTCGGCGCCGTCGCCATCCTCAGCGCCACCGGGCTCGGCGCAGGAAGCCGTCGGCTTGCCCACATGTCGCCCCTCCGGCCGACCCTCCGCCGCCAAGCTCGCCTCCCTCCGTCCTGGCGACTCCCGCAGCTCCTCCCGTCATGACGTCCCCCTCCTTGGCTGCGCCCGACCCCTCGGCCTTCCTCTCTCTGAGGTGGCCCACCCCTCCCGCGGCTGCGTGCCCCCCGGCCTCCGGCAGTCCTGACGAGGCTCTCGCTTCCGCCTAGGCATCTTCCGTCGTCGGTGGACCGGTCTCCCCCCGTGCCGCCTCCCCCCCTTACAGTGGTCTCCGGCGTTCCCTCCGGCACTCGACAGTGGGCCTTCGTCGGGAGTGGTAAGCTCCCCTACAGCGCGTCGGCCGGCCTCCTCTCGCCGGCCGAGCCTCCCCCCTTGGCTCCAAGTGGGCTTCCCCCTCTGCCCCCGATACCTCCCTCCCCTCTTGGCGCCGGAGGTCGAGGTCGAGCCGTCCTCGCCGGGGCTGCACCCCCCGTCTCCGGGACCCCCCCCACCTCCGCCTTGTCCCCCTCCCGGTTGGCTCCCCCTGGAGCCTTCGGGCTGTGCGCTGCGTCCCCCCCTCTCTGAGCCTCCGGCAGCGCCCATCGCCGGAGCTCCCCCGCGCTCCGATCGACCGCACGGTTGCCCTCCTCCCCGGAGTCGGCCCTATCCCCCGTCCCTTCTCGGCGCGAAGGACCCTCGCTTCCGGTCGTCACACCGCCCCCTCTCCCTCCCCCCTACCTCCACCTTCTTTCCTCTTCCTGCCCGGCGTCCTTGCCGGACCCCGCGCTACCTTCTCCGGCCTGCGCGCTGGGAGGGCCCCCGTCGGCGCCCCTGGCCCGGCGCCCCTCCTCCGGCTTCCTTGCGCCGGGATGCGCGCCTACCTCGGGCCACGACCCCTCCTCGTGCAGCGCGTCGCATAGGGACGTGTGCCCCCCCTTTGGTCAGCACATCAGTCACCCCTCGGGACCTGTGCAACCGTCCTTTCATATTTCAAATTTCGAATTTGCTTTTAAGAATTCCTACTAGACTTTCGTAAAAAAAAAAATATGTTTAGTGACGCGTCGCGTCTGGATTTCTGCTTAGGGTCATGCCCACACCTTGTAGGAACTTGGGCTATCTCCCGGTTCCAATCTATTTTACTATGTTTCTATGAAGGCATTAGCCGTTGTTCCAAAAAAATAAATATATATATATATATATATATATATATATATATATCCCTATATATATATTATATATATATATATATATATATATATCCCTATATATATATATATATATATATAGGGACTATATATATATATATATATGGGAAGGGATATTGCACCAAACTTATAACATCAATTGTTGCACCAAACAATCTCAACCAAACATTTATTTCTATCATGTGGTTATAAAAGCATTCCATAAAATTGTTGCCACGTCAGCATGCTTTATAACCACATGATAGAAATAAATATATGGTTGAGATTGTTTGGTGCAACAATTGATGCAATAAATTTGGTGCAATATCCCTCCCCTCTATATATATATATATATATTTATTTATTTATTTTTTTTAATTTTTTTTGAAGGAATCCCGAACTTTATTAGAGAATAGGCACAAAATGCCTTAGCCTATACAAGTAAGCACAAAAACCAGCTAAAGGACAAAAAGCGAAAAGCGCGACTCGCGCACACAAAACACATGGGCAGGGCGGCCTAAGACATAGCCTCCCAGAAAGAGTTGGAGGTGTGGGAGCAGCGCTTCCTGACTTTGAAGCATTGTCTGATGACCTCTCTGAGCAACTGAGGCGGGCGAAATGGTCGGCCTTCATATATGAATTTGTTTCTGTTTTTCCAAAGAACCCAAATACCAGCGGCTACTACGATCTGATGTCCGTGGAATTGGCTCCAGTGTGCGCGAGTCGCGCTTTTCGCTTTTTGTCCTTTAGCTGCTTTTTTGCGCTTACTTGTATAGGCTAAGGCATTTTGCGCATATTCTCTAATAAAGTTCGGGATTCCTTCATAAATATATATATTCATATATATATATATATATATATATATATATATATATATATATATATATATATATATATATATATATATATATTTTTAATATATATATATATATATATATATATTTATATATATATATATATATATATAATAGGGACTATAAATAGTCCCTATTATATATATAGTCCCTCCCAGATCGGGCGACCTGGATTTTGCCCGGCTCGACTCCGACTGAGATGGCAAGCTTGGCTTCCATTGAAAGCCGTTTCGAGTCAACGCCATTGGGCTGACAGCTCGGCCGCCCCCGCTCGTCTAAGTGGATGATGGGTGGGCCTGGCCAGCTAATTGTGTATAGTTGGCTGGGTAATTGCCTAATTTCTTTTTAAAAATTAATTTTAAAAAATTCAAATAACCTCCAAATAGATCCTAGAAAAATCTAAAAAATTCCAGAAAATTCTAAAAACTATTTCTAAGTATAGATCCTAACTAAAATGTTTTGTCACATAATATCTCCATGTGATCCCACAGTAATTCCCAGAAGTCTATATAAAAATTGATCCAACAGATTTTAGTTATCTAAGAATTCCCAAAAATTTCAGAAAATTCTAAAATAATAAAATAAAATATAAAGGGCAATCTAGGGACCCTAGTTCAAATTCTTCCAAAATGCAAACATCTAATGGAACCCACCTTGTGTCTAACAATAATAATTATAAATAATATAATCTCATATAAAATATAAAATTAAATATGATTAAAATAAACTTAATTTATGAAATTGGGTTACGGTGGCTACAAATATAATCCCCTAAAAAGAAATTTTGACCTCAAAATTTTAGAAATAACACAAGCAAGAAAAGTAGGATCAAATAGAAATACCTCAAGGATCAAACAAGTAAGGATAGCGTTCTCGCATCTCGTCTTCGTCGTCCCATATAGATTCTACTAGAGAATGATGCTTCCAGGCTATGCAGACCAAAAGTATCATTTGGTTGTGCAGTACCTTATTCCTCCGATCGAATATCTCAATAGTTTGCTTTGGGTTAGTGAGGCTCAGCCCAACCACAATCTCCGAATGATCTAGCTGTTTGACATTTCTTTGTGGTGCTTTGAAGGAGTTCTTCAAAGGTTACAAACGAGAATATAAGAAGGAACTCCTAAACATGAATTTCCCAATTACACTTTGTTCTTGTTTTAGGTTATGACGGTGGAGGGTTGATTCATTACACAGTTGACGATCTGACAACGATGGAGAACTGCCGGACTTAACTTTACTAGCTAAGGGGAGCATCAAGAACTCTATTTGGAATGCTCATGAACTCTTGAGAAAATGGGAAGAACTGAAGAATTTGAATGGAGAGGAGCTCCTCTTATTTATAGCAGAGGAGAAGTTACCATACACGTGCCTGTCAGTAGTAGGCGAGTGTGTCTCTGATTGCCACGTGGTGCCCTAAAACATGGTTCAGTTACAACTGTGCACACTTCACTGATATGGGGGTTGTATCTGATTGCCATGTGTTATATTGTTGATATTTGCTGTTGGACGAGATTTGAATTACTTAGAACCCGTTTTTCGTTACGACTAGGTCTCCGACACCTGGCATGCACCTAGTTATACTGCAACCAACAAGACACCCACGCCTAGGAATCACTCTTCTAGGTGGTGTGTGTTCATAGTGGGAGAGAACTGTAAGACCGGGGGTAGATGCATACGCGCTCAGGAGAGACTCTGGGTGGCATGCGCCTGGATGATCATGAAACACACGCCCGAGTAGTTTTTGACAACACGCGCCTATCTGAACTTTTTCTAAAGTGAATGAAGTTTGACTTCTAGGTTCATTCTTTATACAAGAATCGAAGCGCTCAGCCGAAGCCTCGAGAGAAGCCTAACTCATTAATGCAGCCTTGAGAAAAGTAACCATAAGGCATTGTTGGAGATGCGAGGGATTGGATGAGGTGCGAGTAGAAGAAAGGGTGTGCCTTTAGTGAGGCATGAGTATCGTCAGCAACCATGACTCTTTGGTCTCCGTGCTTTGGCCAACTTTTGGCACGAAGATCGAAGCATCTCGACCAAAGTTCGAAGATAGGGTATGGGTAACATAAAACCTAGGTGAGGCATGAGCAACATGATGCCCAAACGAGGTGTGAGTGATAGTTTACCTATGTGGGGCATGAGTAGTATGACCCGTGCTTCTACAAGACCCCCTTCAAAGTTTTCTAACTTTCTGCAACAAAGTTAGAAATATTTTAAATAGAAGCATGGCACACATATGCCATCAACAGATTTATCTTTTTAGCATAGCCCCCGCCTTAGCCAGCCTATCAAATATGATTTGGTATAAGAGCAATTAATTTGGCATAATCCTAAGTAGGCGACCGTTTATTTTTTTCCTTATCGAAATATGCATTATTTTGAAGCCTATAAATAGGCGTCTCAAAAACCAATTGGCACAAGAGTCGAAGCGTCAGATTCATCCTTATTAATGCAAAATTCTTTACATTAAGAGGGGGCATAGGCATGTTCTGAGCCTATAAATAAGGCTTTCGGAGCAAAAATTTGCTCGTTCTCTTTCTACTCCAAATGGTATAATCGACGACATGGCTCTTGAGCCTTCTCTCAAGGAAAAACTGATCAAGGCTCTCATCGGCATGACGATCATCGTCGGTATGATGCATCCCAAAGTCGAAGGTAGGTGATCTGCTACGAAAGAAAAAGAAAGAAAAAAACTTCAACCTCGGAGGCGATAATACGCGGATGCGCATGACTTAGCTTCTGCTTCTCCTGGAAGATGTGTATGAATGGTGTCCAAATTACATGTTGGGGCATTCATCACTGTGCTACGCACACAAGCTTTTGTCATATGCCATAGCGCGTGTGCATTGTCGAAAAGATGCGCAGATGCGTTCATTAGTGTGCTGCACGCACAGGCTTCTGTTATACGCCATAGTGCATGTATGTTGTCGAAAGGATGTATTAATGCGTTCATTAGTGTTCTGCAAGTACGGGCTTCTGTTATGTACCGTAGTGTGTGTGTATTGTCGAATGGACGCACTGATACAAAGGCCCATGTCGTGCATGCAGGACGATTTTCAGTGTGTGACTTTCCTTTCCCCAAGTCTTTTGTAAGACTAATCCTTTTGCTTGTCTTTGTACAGGTTTTATCTCAAGTTACGCTGACTAAGATGGAGCAAGGAAGAATATCATAAGTTAGTTGATTTAAAGAAGTGACTGCCCTGATGTGAGATTTCAAGCAAAGTGATTCCTACTCACACAACATGCTAGTTGTCTTCACTCCTGAGACGAGACGTATTGTCCACCGAGATAATGCTAGGCCTACAGGGTTATGATTGATTTCTAGTTTGAATTTCTTTATCTCAATAGCTCATTCGCATGGCCGAGGTGACCATCCTATATGTTAGAGATTGCCTTCTTGCTTGCCTTAAAAAATTAATACAGGCCCAGCTCTGGAGATTTGTCACATCACCTCCCACTACAGTGGAGGAGAGTGGGACAAAATCCTCCGTAGTGATTTTCCTTGTAATCATGAAAATTAATAAAAATCCAAATATGTAATAGATTTTCATAATATGTAATCATTGACATCAATAAAGAATCTAAACTTGTAATAGATTTCCATTATATGTAATCATGAATATTAATAAAAAATCTTCTTCTTTTGCTAGTTTATGTGAGTATTTGTGAATGTGGACTTTTATAGGGGACTTTTTGTGGACTCACCATCCTTAACACACTTTAAATATGGATGTTAAATGGAAATTATAGGCACCGTGGGGGTGATTATTCGAAGGGTGAAAATACTTGTTTAGAGGTAATCTGGACATGACAAACATCGGACTCTAGACAGGTAACTTACTCAAAGGTTAAAAGAACATGGTAAAAAATGTGAGAACAACTCAGAGGTAGTATGGTATTCTTTAAAGGAATCCTTTTGGTGGACTTATCAATGGTAATGTGCCTAGGACTAGACGCGGGTGATAAGTTACGATGACGATTTTATCAATAATGCCAATATAGACGTGTCGAGAAAAAGGTCGAGAGATAATAATATATATTCAGAGGTAATGTAGACATAGTAGACATTCAAATATAGATATAATAAGGACAAATTGAGGAGTGAATTAGGGACACCTTCACTCCCACCTTTGTTCAAACATAATATTTATTAAGGAACTTGCCATTGATAGGCATCATGAGCAAGTCTCCATTAAATTTCGTTAGCCGATACGCACCATTAGAATAGACAGTTTCTACAACAAACAGTCTTTCCTATTTAGGTAGAAACTTTTCAGCTATCTTGTGGGTCATAACCATTGGCCTTCTGGCAGATATGACGAGGTCACTGATCCGAAATGACCTTTCTTTGACCTTTTTGTTGAAAGCTCCTGAGATTCGTACTTGATATAGCTCAATACACAGTTGAGCTATGAGGTATTTCTCGTCTAGTGCTTCCAATTCTTATATTTGTAAATGGTGGTTATCCTCGGGAGTCATATGACTGTTAAAACCACATGCAGAGAGGGAATTTGAAGTTCTAGAGGGAGTACAACTTTGCTTCCATATACCAGGGAGAATGACGTACTACCAATAGGTATCCGGACTGTGGTTCGGTAAGCCCGGAGGCATTCACCGAGCTTCTCGTTCTAGTTGTGCTTGTTAGAAGACATGACTTTCTTGAGGATTTTTATAATCGTTTTATTGAAAGCCTTGGCCAAACCATTTGCTACTGGGTTATATGCAGTTGAGACTATACTTTGAATTCGATTCTGGTCACAAAATCGATGGAAGGCACTACTAATAAATTGTTGGCCGTTGTCATGGATGATCCTCCGAGGCAACCTAAACCGGCAAATGATGTGATATTTGAGGAATTTAATCACGTTCGAGGTTTTTACATCAACGAATGATATTGCTTCCGACTATTTAGAAAAATAATCGATTATAGCCAAAATAAACCGATGACCTTTTGATGACGGATGGGTCATTGTACCGATGATATCCATCCCCCACGCTTCAAATGGCCAGGATGTAACTGTCCGGTATAAGAATTCTAATGACAGGTGAATGAAGTAAGCCTGGTTTTGCGTATTTGGTATTTCTTAGCATATTTCAATGCGTCTGCTATCATCGTGGGACAGTAATATTGTACGACTGAGTTGGTCATGCAGTTCAGTTGGTCCTGCAGTTTAGGACCTGGTTGGTGGGATCTACAAGTACCATCATCAGCTTCACAAAGTACTTTTTTTTCCTCATTGTCTGAGGGGTTTGGCCCAAAAATGACATGAATCGTTTCTCCCATCATGTAATGATGGGTCTTCTGGATGAAAAAAACTATAGAAAGGCATTCCTTCTCAACATGAGTGTATCTGTGTTCGGCTCCAACTAGTTGCAGACTAAGATAGCAGATAGTTTGTTCATGGCCTGTATCACAATTCTGGGCCAATAAAGTACCGAAAGAATATTCTACGGCTCTTACATAAAGTAAAAAGGAATTTTTTATTACTGGTGCTAGTAAGACTTGAGGGTTCGTGAGGCACTCCTTAATGTCTTCGAATGCTCGTTAGCACTCTTCGTCCAAACATAAGATACGTTTTTCTTCATAAGGTCACTGAAGGGCATATAACGTCCAGAAAGGTTAGAAATAAATCTTGGGATGTATGCTAAGCATTTCTGAAAATCGTGACATTCACAAAGATTTCTTGGTGGTTGCATCTCAATGATAGCTTTTGTCTTCTCAGGATCAATATGGATACCTTTGAAGTAATGATAAAACCTAAGAACTTACTGCTGGATACCCCCAGTAAAGACTTGGTTGGGTTCATTTTCAACTGGTGTGTCCTCATTCGGTCGAAGATGGTCCTTAAATCATGAAGGTGGTTGCTACGAAAATGACTCTTGACATCAATGTCATCAACATAACATTCAACGATCTTACGCAAGTGTTTACGAAATATGGTACTCATGACTCCTTGGCATGTAGCACCTGCACTATTCAAACCAAACGACATTATCGTGTAGTAGAATGCCACGATCGGAGTCCAAAAAGACATATATTTTTTGTCCTCTGGAAACATCTTAATTTGGTTATAACCTGAGTAACCATCCATGAAGGACATACGCTCAAACCTACAGGTGTTGTCGACCATCACATCCATAATTGGTAACAAAAATTCATCTTTTGGATAAGCGGCATTCAGATCATGGAAGTCTATACAGACTCGGATATTTCCATTCTTCGCGGATGAAGCCACTTGCTATTAGTTTGTTTATTTTAACTTCAATAATGTTCATGACATCCGGGCGAAACTGCCGCTGCTGTTGCTTTACTGGTTTAACTTTGGGTGAAATATTCAATCCGAGCATGGTGATGTTTGGGTCCAGACCTGATATATCTTCATAACTCTATGCGAAGACATCTATGTATTCTCTTACAGGCTTGATAAGAGATTTATGGTCTTTCCCTCTTAATCTCTTGCTAATGAAAATTGGTTTAGAAGAAGAGTCACTTCCTAGGTTGACTTGCACAACTTCATCTTCGGTAGGAGGTTCGTATTGCTCGAAGTGTTTCTCCCATTGAGAATCAAGTTGTTGATCCCAATGTTCGACCTTAAAGGATTCAAAGAGTAGGTTGTCTTCATCAATTTGATCTACAGACGTCATATTCTCTGATAATGTTTTTTCGAAATACCTCTCTGACACTGACGTCAGAATTACAGAAAGGGTCGGAAGAATACGAGTACATTTCTTCTTTGGATTGTGAGACTTTAGGAATCTTAGGTGAGATATATCCTAGTCCACAATGGGTCTTGTGGTAATACTGGCCAGACTTCCTCTTAGGAACATGAATCTTGATTGGCAAGTGTAGACATTTACCATAGATAAGACCCATATCGCTACCCAAATCATACCCAATCTTCTGGATGATATGTCTGGCTTCAGGAGTGTAATGGTGAGCCTCTACCGTACCAATTTCCTACTTAAACTCACAAGGGAAGTGAGTCCGAGAGCCCTATATTTGTCCAAAGATAATAGGATTTTCTTTTTTTTCCTTATTGGTATTATAAAGTACGTATCGCGTATCGGGAGCACTTGGATCAAAGAGTAAACGAACATGATTTGGGTTTATATTAACAATCTCAGATTTTGCTCTACAGAGTATGCAACGAAAGAAGACTCAAAATAATTCAAAGGTATTATTTTATTTATAAAATAGGACAAATCATCCTCTGGAATTACACTGTCGAATACAGGAAAATAGGGTACAATGATGTCATTCAGATTTCTACCCCCAGTATCTAAGGCCTGTTGGAATGTAGAGGGTTGAGGCGGAGTGCACAGCTTCACTCTAAGTGGCTTAGTTGAGGAACTTTCCCTTGCTAGCGGCTTTTCATTCAACCGGACTACTAATGGAGTTGCAGCCTTTGCCTGTGGATTGGCCGTTACTGAGGTAGGGCATTCTTGTAACTTAACTTTGACATGACCATCGAAGGAGGTCCAAACTTCTGTCTAGTCATCAACATCCTCACCTAAGCCCTTCTGATGGATCTTCTACGTGATTTTATGTAGTAAACTACCACCCATTTGAAAGGATTGATGCCTGCGAACTTAGTTTTTATTACACTATCTCTATTAACATACTTGAAGCATTGGTGCAGGGTGGATGGCACAATCATGTGCTTATATATCCATGGTCTTCCCAATAAGTCGTTGTAACAGACATCAGCATCAATAACGTAACAGGTAGT
The DNA here is from genome assembly GCA_029216955.1 of Iris pallida. Lineage (NCBI taxonomy): Eukaryota > Viridiplantae > Streptophyta > Magnoliopsida > Asparagales > Iridaceae > Iris > Iris pallida. The sequence continues at coordinate 257,321 of JANAVB010018399.1, read as the reverse complement.
CTCCATCTTCGGATCACCAATTTGGATTTTCAGACAAATTTTTCCCTCTAGACAGCTCTTTCCATTATTGAAACCACTAATCATGGTTTGAGTTGCACAGAGCAAATGTATTGGGATCCCTAGAATATGTAATAGGCGATAGAGAATGATGCTCGCAGACGACTAAGGGCCGATGTGCATGCGATCGACCTTGATGGAACCAAAATATCCTGTATAATATAAGGATCTGGCATGCCTTTTATTCTTCAATAGCATATCCTACTGCAAAAACATAATATTTGGCATATCTTCTATTACATTGTGACATGGAGGGCTCGTAGTGGGGTTTTCTTCCAACTGTTGTATTTGTCCTAAATAGGACTCAATGTGCTGTTATGCCAGGTGTAGAGCCTCTCGAGTCTTGTTGGAAAGACGAAAAAGCTCGAATAATGATAGTCTGGCTGGAGTGTTGGCCAATTGTACCAATGAGTCAAAGTTATAAGGCCTATCAAGTCTTACGGTAGTTTCTTTTTTGAGGGGCTTGTCATAACGCCCCTTCTTCTGCTTCTACTTGTTCGTTACTGGTGGTTGAGATGGACTAGGTTCAGATGAACTGGTAGCCAAAGACATCAAGGTTGATGATATTTCTTTTCCAAGGGTCTGATCGTAGTTACATGAGTATTCCATACCAGTCCTGGTTGCTTCTACCCTTTCTTCATTTGGCACGACAAAAATCGTATTGTATGATTTGACCTTTTTTTTCTTACGATTTGGTAGTAGGATGAGCATAGGCTGAGCCAAATTGTCAATAAGGTCTGGGTGCACCTAAATAACCTCTCCTCAAGGTGTTTTGATGGGTACTAAACCGGATGTTTGAGTGGCCAGAAAGTTAATGACCTCCGTAGTTATTTTTAGGATCAGAACGACCTCATCTTGCGCCTTCATAGATGAAAAGTTATCGAATTAGAGGGTTACCATATTGGCAGAGACCACCTTTTCTTTAACGTCTAGCGACAGTATGTTTGCGTCGATTAGTTGCTGTATATGATTCTTCAAGATATAGAAATCTTGAGTTATCTGGTAGACGTACCGATGATAATGACAATATTTGGGATCACCTACCGTGTCTACGTCGTTGGGACGCCGAGAGGAAGAAGCTGGTGCTTTTCACCTTCGAGGAGTGCATTGAGTAATTACAATGCGTCCTCATCTTTTAAAGAATAATTCTCTTATTTATCGGGGGTCTATCAAGCTTCTGAGTAGGAGCCGCACCCAGACTGAGGCTTGCAGTCATGAACTACTTTGCATTGGACTCTTGGTCATTATTGCTAGAAGCCTCGACAGATCTTTTGCCTTTTTTAATAGCATTAGAAAAGCTTATTCCCAACAAATGAGCCTCCTTGGCTTTCCTTTTAGCATTGTCGACAATAGTGATGAATGTCATCCATTCTGTGTGACTAGAGGATCCAGTCCAAAGTTTAATCATAGGTAGCAAGCCTTTCCGACAAGTGTCCATCAACACTGACTCAAGAATGCTTGGCAGTCGTTAGGGTTATATACTAAAAGCATCACTTTTGTAGTAACCTCATTTCTTTAAATTTTGAATGAGAATCATATGGGCAAATGTTTGTATATCATATTTGTTGCATGTGTTAATGCAAATGTCTGATATTCTATATTGTAGATAATATGGTGTGTGGTGTCACACAGAAGATCATATTATCAGTTTTCTATGGAGTATATAAATAGTTCACAACCTAGATGGACTTGGACAATCTATTGGAAAGGTTGTAGTGTAATCTGGTATTAGTCTATCTTGACTATAGGTTTACACTAGTACACTTTGTGTGTATTGAACAGGACCACTTGAGGTTGTTCTCTTTGTACTGACTACATAAGAGAACAAACACCTCTGTTATTATGGATGCTTGCGCTCTTAATCCGGATATAATAATGGACATGTATATGCAGTGTGCATTACTTTGACTCATAAAAGAGTGAGATTCATTATGGATCAACAAGCTCTATGAATTGGGTAATAATATTGTATGTATGATGGGATGTTGATTATAAATGGAATCCATGTCCCGATACATCGGGTTGATGATGTCCTCTTAAGGAGCTCATAAGGATTGTCATGTAAACCCTATAGGTGGAATATATCCGACATGACAAATAAAGTTGAGCAGTACTACTTAAGGATAAAAGATGTCGAATCAATATAGTTGTCAGTAACTTGATTTGATCGATGGACATACGATATCTTAACATGGGGAGCCAAACGAGCATATAATAAAAGGAGCCCACAAACATAATTTGGGATTAGGGAGGTAGTGCAACAATAGCTCATTAGTGGACCGAGCTATCGTTAATGGGCCTGGATTATGTGTTCGGGCTGAACACGGGATATCTAGATCCGTTAGGAGGCCTAAACCTAATTTCTTCTCATGGTCCCTGCCGTAGCCTATATATATCCTCTATTCTCTGGCCGCTAGATTACTGATCAGAAATCTAAAATTTTCTCTAAATTCGTGATTCATGTAAGGAGAGAAAGAGGGGGCTGCCAAGGAGAAGAAAATGTTGGGAGATCGTCGCCTACACAACGTCCAACTCGAGGAAGGAATATGTACAGAAGATCTTGGGGTCGTCCGCTCGAGATTGCCAGGAATTACTTGTCTCCTTTCCGCCGCAGGTATAATTCGTGAACCCTAGTTTTCGCCTATGAAGGGTTAGAACACGTATTAGATTTGTTCAACTTTTTATCGATCAATACGTTGACCAAAGGAAGGGTCCTGGTGTCTAGAAGAGTAGACTCTTTGTCCTTCTGAGTGGTGTCTAGCAGAGTGGACATTGTTATGTCCATTCCCTGTTCATAAAATTGGGACATGAATAGATGTTGAAGATCGTCGAAGGTCGATACGGAATTGTTTGGCAGACTGCAGAACCACTCGTAGGCGACTCCCTTCAAAGCACCAACAAACAAGTTTACGAGAAAAGCATCGTCTTTTGGTAGATGTCCCATCATAGTTCCGAAGTGATTTAGATGTTGACGGGAGGATCCTTTTCCTTCGAAGGGAATAATGGACAAGGGCTTGTATTAGGAGGATAGACGACTTTATTCCATTTTATAGAAAAAGGTTGACTAAACCACAACTTTCGTCGTGAATCTTGTTTATCTTTAGCATCTGCTCGTGCTCGGAGATATCGGATGGCTTCGAGAACTTCTTTCGATGTCGTTGGAGTAGATGCTTGCAGCAAGGTATGATTACTGGCCACGGGCGATAGCACTACATCATGACTCATAGTCGGGTCATTGGGGGGCATTGGACTTCCTGTTATTTCCTGGTATTGGAACTTGAACCTGCGGTTGAGACATAGTTGGGGACAATTTTAGCTCTGTGAAGGTCTTTGTCATGAGGGCCTGGCTAGCATTCATAGTTTGTATTATTTCTTCGATCATGTCAAAGCGTCGGCTGTACTGGGATCTCTGTTCCTTACTCGTCATGTGTGACACCATGACACGGCTAAGAACATATTGCTCACTTTTCGTCCCTGACTCCTATGCCCCACTGTCGACGGTGTAAGCGATCATCTGAAAGTAGTAACGAAAGTCCGTATTTCGACTGTCCTTAGTCTTTGAGACTTCAGAGGTAAGCTGGGGATAAGCAAACCTAGCCTCAGGACCTCGGTTCCATGAGAAGCCCCGTCTTATCAAAATATTGGGTTGTGGTGTAGTATCGAAAACTGGCTACCAAAGTATTATGAGCATGCTGAGGATAGGTACCCCTAACTATCTTACTCTCAGGTATGGGATACTGGCTACCCCCAACATTCAAAGCCTCGAACAAGAGTTTGGTCTTGGAACGGGTGCTACGAAATACCCCAATGTTGGTTACAGCCAACTTGCTGCCCTTAGGTTGATTTCTCTGTGTACTAATCGAAGGATTGGATTTGGACTTTCCTTTAAGGCGAACCCCTTACGGCATGGTATGAGGTGAAGATAGGTTCTTCGTCATCTGTTTGTATCCATTTACCGAGACATTACAGATGCGGTAGACTATAGCCGTTGGAATACAGACTGTCTTTATGGTACTGTTGCTGGCTTTGTACAGCAGCAATTAATGACTACACTAGCACAAGTATGTCCCACCATTGGTGTTGTATGTGTAGTATTTGCTGTTGTTCCTATCACTTTGCATTTGTGATTAATTACGTGTTACAGATGGGTGAAGGAATATCACCCTTTGTGCCCTCTTCAGGCCACCAGATAGACCAAAGGCTATGGCACGTAAGTTGAAGTACCTTCGATACCAATTCCTGTGCATATAACACACGTAGATGTTTGGAGAATTCTGAAGATTGGTCCAAGCCTGGCACATGGGTGCACAAGTTGGATCTATAGAGCTTCCCATCGGGCGTACGTATTAGTGTTATAGGTGTGAATCTTTTGCCAATTATTGGCACAACAGTTTTGGTGCGTTAGAGCATGTAGTGTGTGCCAACTTATGCCTGTAATACGCAGAGCCTATGTCTTGGACTTATTCCTAAGCTTGGTACTCGTGGTCATCTGGGTGGCCAATGGAACTGATCTTGCCTCGAGTCGAACCATTTTCGTGCCTAATAGCAGGCGTATGTACTTTTCGTAGCCCTGAAGGAAAGCTTCGTGCTTCTCAAAGCTACGTGCCTTAGAGGGGACAGAGAGTGATGTCGCTACGCACCAGATGACAGTTGCACTGGCACATTTTGCCCTTCCTCGACAGGCTGTGGGTAGGATATATGAGCCTTAGGTACCCACGCCTGTCTCATCTTCTTAGGCATCGATAACCTAGGAGAAGGACCCGCGTTATCCCCAAAGGGCATTTCCTCAAAGGCTGATTGGTCGAAGTTGACGACCAACGTCTTCTTATTAGTTTCGATCATGGCCGTATTAGATTACATAACAGCCTTATCTTTAGTGGAGAAGGACATCCCTACCAGAGTCGCCGTCTTGTTTGACATCTCTTCGTGGTGCTTTGAAGGAGAACTTCGAAGGTTGCAAATAAGAATGTAAAAAGGATCTCCTAAACAAGAATTTCCCAATTATACTTTATTTTTTGTTTGGGTTGTGACGATAGAGGGTTGATTCTTTATTTCGTTAACAATCTGACGGTAAGGAAGAACTATCGGGTTTAACTTCACTGGCTAAGGGGAGTAGCAAAAACTCTCTTTGGAATGCTCATGAACTCTTGAGGAAATGGGAGGAACCGGGGGATTTGAATGGAGAGAAGTTCCTCTTATTTATAGCAAAGGAGAAGTAACTATACACACGCCTATCTACGGCAGGCGCATGTGTCTTTGATTGCCACGTCGCATCTAAAACAGGATTCAGTTGCAACTGCGCATGCACTTCACTGATGTGGGGGTTGTAGCTGATTGCCATGTGTCATATTGTTGAGATTTGCTATTGGAGGAGATCTTGAATTGCTTAGAACCAATTTTTCGGTGCGACTAGGTCTTTGACACGTGGCACGCACCTAGTTCTACTACAACCAACAAGACACCCATGTCTAGGAATCACTGTCCTAGGTGGCATGTGTTCATAGTGGGAGAGAACTATAAGCATAAGGGTAGAAGCACACACGCTCAGGGAAGACTCTAGGTGGCACGCGCCTGGATGATTAGGCAATACACGCCTGAGTAGTTTCTGACAACACGCGTTTATCTGCACTTTTTCCAAAGTGAATGAAATTTGACTTTTAGGTTCATTCTTTGCACGAGAATTGAAGAGCTCAGCCGAAGCCTCGAAAGAAGCCCAACTAATTAATGCAGCCTCGAGAAAAGAAACTATGACGCTTATATGGAGGCGCAAGGGATTGGATACACGTGTATAGGTGAGGCATGAGTAGATGGAGGGGTGCACCTTTAGCAAGGTGTGAGTAGCATAAGTAATTATGACTCTTTGGTCTCCGTACTTTGGCCGTCTTTTGGCACGGATATCGAAGCGTCTCGGCCCTAAGTTCAAAGATAGGACATGGGTAACATAACGCCTAGGTGAGACGTGAGCAACATGACACCCAAATAAGGCGTGAGTGACAGTACGCCTATGTGGGGTGTGAGTAGTATGACCCGTGCTTCTAAAATAGCATATGATCGGATCAACGACGTAACCCTAAAGCTATGATACGTGAAACATGCTATACACTCCTTCCAAAGCAGATGACAAAGGAAGCCTGTAAGCTACTGTGCTAACTCGATCCACAATACTGAAGTGGGCTAAGCTTCATGCCTCTCCCAAATCGAATCGTGCCACGTGTAGGAGAAATCTTTAAAAACCCTAAGTGTTTAACTCAAACTCTGACGGTCTCCTATGACTATCGGCCCAATGCCTCTGTTTGTCCTGCACCATTCAAAACCTTTCTCTAATCTGCTTCACCTTCTCTCTGGCATCCACTATCATCTTTGGGCCCAATAATGCTTTTTCTCCTACGTCGTCCCAATATAATGGGGTGCAACATCTTCTCCCATATAAAGCGTCGAATATGACATACCAATGCCAGACTGATAACTATTATTAAATAAAAACTTCACCAGGAGCAAATGGTCTTCCCAAGATCCTCCAAAATCCAATACGCATGTTCTGAGCATATTTTTGAGTGTCTGAATGGTCCTCTCTGACCGTCCATCTGTTTGGGGATGCTAGGCAGTGCTAAATTTGAGTTGGATACACAAACTATCCTGCAGGCCCTTTTAATAATAAATAATAAATCTACTGTCCTGATCAGAGATGATACTCACTGGAACTCCATTCGATATGACTATCAACTTCCTATATACCTCACATAGATTTTTCGTAGACAATCCCACTTTTAATGGTATGAAGTGAGCCGATTTCGTCAACCTATCCACGATGACCAAAATTGCGTCATTTTCTCATGGAGTGCGTGGAACTCCCAAAATAAAATCCATCATGGCATGCGTAGAAGCATGAAAAATACAAGACTATGTATCCCACATGAAGAAGACAAAAGAAGCTATCCGCCCACATAACCAAAAGGGGGCTATGCGCCCACAGAACCAAAGGGATTCTATGTGCCCTTATGGTCGAAGAGGGGTTATGCAACCACATGATCAATGAGGAGCTATGCGTCCCCATGATCGAAGAGGGTCTATGTGCCCACATTGTTTTTATGCATATCAAACAAGCACCCAAGTGTGGGCGCATAAAACTTACTCCCACACTATGCGCCCAAGACAGCAGATCCCTACGACTCGGTCAAACTCCATGATCAATCGTGCACCGAAGCATGCGGCCACGTCAGTTTCAACAAGCAATCATGCACCGAAGCATGCAGCCATGTCAATCTCCACGCCAACCCCACAATTTACCTACGATCATCCAGTGTCTATGCGCCTACACCCTATGCGCCCAAAGGGGTGTTATGCGCCCACAGTAAAATTAGTATATTTTCTACCTATGGGCACATAACAGTCATTTCAGTGACAAATAACTATAAATAGAGGGCGTCCCCCTCTACAAAGACAGACAGAACGGAGAGCATTACAAGAGCCAAATTGCTGCCCTTCTTGCCAGTGAGCCGAGAGTTAGCAATTTTATTTACTTTTCTCCCACTTTTGTAATCGGAGTGTCAACGGAGTAAAGAAGCAACTGCCGCTCGATCTCTATCGTCCTATTTCCCAGAATTATTTTTGTACTCGGGCATCCTCAACGCAGGATCTCTCAGGCTTACTCGATTTGTGGTAACTTGCACCAATAAGAAAAGACAGCGTTTCTTCTTATTTTTGTGTGTCCAAAAAAATAGAGACTCTGCTGGGGACTACCTTTTTCTCTGACGAAAAGGTGGTGACACAATCCGATACCGATAAAGTGGGGAGCACTCAGAAGATGTTGATCGTGATGTTCGATCAGCAGGAGTTGAAAGAGATGCCCTCGAGGGACGACTCTACTTCCTCAAAATCAGTGAAGCCAAACATGTCTCGCAAGACTTGGCTTCCGAAGGCTCGTGGTGCATATCCTGCCAGTGTCATAAAAGATATGAAATCGAAGAACTCTGTCACGTGGACGCATAGTCCTTCCACGTGGGCGCATGGAGTTCCCTGTGGGCGCATAACTCTGCCATAGAGGCTCCTGGTACGAAGAAGGCACATACCATTCTGGGCTCTACTAGCCCAGCGACTTCCCTCTTATGCAACCAATAACAGAGTGTTCAACACTCAAAACTTTGCAAAAGAAAACACTATGATGCCCAGAATCAAAGTGTTCGACGCTCTGGACAAACTCAGCGATGCTCACAAATAAAGAAGGCAAAACTGGAAAAAAACATTTCTGTTTTCCAAAGCATGCGGCCAGAGTCATGCGCCTAAGGCATTATGTGGGTGCATAACTTTAGCCAGAAGACTTCTGTCTTCGATAGGCTATGTGCCCAGGCTCTGACGACCCATTCTATGCGCCCATATCCAGGAGGGCCAGGCATACTGCCAGGATTTCAGGAAAGCATGCGCCCAAGGGCATGCTCTAGGGTCTATGCGCCCCCAGCAAAAAGACAGACCCTACCGCGTATAGCACGGGGCTGTCTTCAAGGTCATTACGGAACTTTGGCGTGGGGGTTGCCGCTGCACGTGAACTAAGTTCGGATGCGCCAACTCCTCTTACAAACCCATATACAAAGCTCGGCGATGCATGTGACATAGGTTTTAAGGTAAAACTCCCTTCCGCTGATTTATGCGACATGATAAATCATAAGCGTAAAGCGAGGGAGGATACTACAATTCATGGCGTACATCCATGCACCAGTATTGTCATCAACTGTTCCTGCACCAAAGCAACAAAAGTACCTCAGAGTCAGTCCGTGTTTCGACGACTGCATCGCTCTGATGATAAAAAACCGCTATGTGTTTCATCCAACATGGCTTCATGGGGTCCTCCTTATGGAAGCCCTAATCAAAGAAGGTGGACCACTAACCCAATTTTTCTCTTAGTTCTACGAACAGAAGAAGAAGAAGTCTGCCAACAGACAGCCAGCGAGCTGTTACATCTGAAGGAGTCTATATGGGTACTCGGTCAAAGATAAGATTCTGTATAGATGACGAGGACTCCCAAGCTGGAGCTGATGATCCTTCAGCTGGGGTTAGTATTCCCTCAGAATCTGAAGAAGACGACCTTCACACCGGGGGTAGCCTTCCAGATGACGATGATCTCTTCGAGTCTGATGGTGACTATCTACCTCCCCTGCCTGAAGATGAAGGTCTTTTCAATTCAGAGACAGACAGTATCAGTACCAGTTGTACTGTCTCCTCTATTTATCCTCGTTTGTTATCTACGTACATGATAGATGGAGAGAGACCTGAAGAAGCCAGTGATCAGACCAATAAGCGGCTAGAGAGTCTTGAAACAACATTTTCCAAGATCACTGATATGCTTACCAGTATCATGGCAGTCCAAACTGTTGGGGCCATTTCTCCACCTCATCCGAATGTCTCAGCACATGTTAGTCCGACTCATAGCAACAACCCTCCTTCACTACAAAAGGAGTATCATTCCGTTGTGCCTCCTCCAAATCTTGTAAATGTTGGGGGTGGTCCTTCGCCAACGATGCCTGACAATCGTGTAGCAGTCGTTTCTCAATATCTGCTCAATCAGCAGGATGCAATTGATTCTTTTGTTGCTCGTCTCGATACCATCTCACACAAAGATGTGCTTCAAAAAATGGGGATATCTCCACCTTATCCTTCTGAATGGGATAATGCTACTTGCCCTCCTAACTACAAGCCACTGACGTTAAATTCATTTGACAGGATGACTTCTCCTCGTCAACACATGACATACTTAAACACATAGACTCTACACTTACCAAGGGACGATCCTTTCTTGTCAAAGCTATTTATTATCACCTTGTAGGGGGTAGCTTTTGAATGGTTCTGCAGTCTGCCTGACGGTTTTATTAATTCTTTTAAAGATTTGGAGAGGTTATTCCTCAACATGTTTTATGAGAGTAACAGGCATGTTAGTATGTTCACCCTTATCGAGACCAAGAAAAGGAGGACTAAGTCTGTTATTGCTTTCATCGAATGCTTTAGGCGACTAGCATTGAAGATGCCCTTCGGGATACCAGACTCAGAACTTATGGATACTTGTCAACATAACTTTCTTCCTACATTGAAGTTTTGTTTGGGTATACGTAAGTTTGATACATGGCCTACTTTCATTGGGGCTGCTGATTATACTGAAAATGACGTCCCTAATCTGGAATTACTGGAGTTGAAGACACCCAAAACTGAAGATAAAAGCAAGTACCCCTAAACTATCCCTGTCCGTGGGGGTAAAGGAAAAGAAGTCTTAAAGGTCGACATTTCCAAGGGAGCTTCCAATTTTCTGGGCGCTCCTAACAAACCTATGAAGACTTTCTCCTTTGACGAAGATGATGTTATCACCATTTTTCACACATTGATGAAGGGTAATAAACTGACATTGCCTCCACTATGACGTCCTGCAGAGGCGAACCAACTCAACGATCCCAAGTACTATCTTTATCATCAGTACGTGCACTACTCTACCAAGGATTGCATCGTCCTGAAGAAGAAGATACAACAGCTTATCGCCAGCCAAATGATCAACCTCGAAGCTGAAGATAAGGTAGTATCTTCTAAAATAATCTCCCTTCAATTTGGTGACTTTCCTCCCATAGAAGTCCCAAACGGCGTAGTCCCAATCCCCAAGGCAATAATGGAAGTCGTGAACCTGTCGCCAGCTCGCAGCTCAACATTAGTGCCACTCACGACAAAACGTGGTAAGATCATGTGGGGCCATCAAGACCTTGTATAAGAAATGATGCAGGGGGTGGTATCTTCCAAAGTAAAGAGGGGCAAGAAATACAAATCATGCCATATGGTGTCTTCTCCCATTTATGAAGTTCTATCTGGCAAGACGCGATCTGGGAAGGCCTACCTATGGACTTATGATCCCATATAAGAAGTTGTAGTACCTTCTCAAGCTCCTATTGCCCCCATAAGTTCAGAAGCTGGTCTATCTAAGTCCTCAACTACCGACAAAGCTAAGCAGAAGGAGACACGATTTGACAATATTTGAAGGTACCAACTCCCGAAGGCATGGATCGGCCTTACAACTTTAAGATACTGGCACAGCTGGCCAATACACCTGCCAGGTTGTCTTTGTTCGATCTACAGCGACTTTCCAAAGAGACACGAAAAGCTTTAAGTGAGGCATTACTAAATGCCGACTCTTATCTCTCTGAAGTCAAATCCCCCGCTGAAGATCTCGTCTCCTGTCATCACTGTCATAGCACTATAGAAGTGGTGTCCAACATCACCTTTTCACAAAAGGATATACTACACAAAAATAATTATCACGATAGACCTCTGTACTATACATAGTATATCCGGGCGATAAATGTGGATCAGATGCATATCGATCCAGGTTCCTCCCTCAGCATCATTCCTAGAAGTCTACTCCAAATTCTAGGGATCCCTCTGTACAAGCTATCTGCAACTAATACAACTATCATGGCTTTCAATGGTGGAAGATGCCACATGTAATGCCCTAGTCCCAAAATACGTAGGACTAGGAACGTAGACATGCCAGCTGTATTCATACGAAGTACATGGGCCTCGTATGGATACATAAGCTGTAAAATGCAGTAGAACTACAACTAATCTCATCCACATAAAATAAATGGTAAAAGATATCATATAATGATAATAAATTGTCTTGATACAATATGTTGGGCGAAGACAAATCCACTACCAACAAGTAAAGGAAAATACATGAGAAGATAAATAAATTTGGCGAGCGAAACGAAGACGATCCAAGTGCAATCATCCTCGAAGAAATAGATATGGCCACGGCTAGAGCTAGAACACCTGCGAAAGACAATAGCACACACCTGGAGAGATAACCAGGTCCTCAGAGGGACGTAACAAGATACATAATATCATGCCATATAAACTAAATAAATATTGCTTAAATAAATAAGTCAATTGAATTTATAACATGGTCCAATACACACCTATTGAACGAGCGTACCATCCCCTCAACCAAACAACGACAGGAGATGGTAAACTAATTCGCGGTGACGTATCTTTCCATGCCAAAAATCCAATATGGTATTCGGACCCCAACATGGTTCAATACCTTCTCATCGAAGTAGTAAGTCACACCTACAACCAAACAAGGACAAGATGTGACGAACTAATTCACGACAGGTTATTGTTCCAAGCCACGGTCAGATACAAGTACCCAAACCAAAAGTACTCGTATCTAACGGATAAAGGTGCCTAACCGTTCTAAGTGATATGTAGTTAAGAACAATCCTTCATACGCATGGGCCCTGGCTAAATAGGATCGGCATAGTCCCCCTTGGGCACCAGAGGCCCCATCAGTAAGAACATGACGTTCCGCAGAATCGTCAGTGGCCGTCTGTAATCATGGGTCATCAACCCCGTATCTCCAGCGGAGAGTCAGGGTCACAAGGGAAGTGCATCGAAGCCCATACGCTAAGGAATTGTCCTCCCCGCCCAATGCCTACTGTGTTGTATCCACAACACAAAACTATTATAATCGCTAAGTCAAACGAACATGCAATCTCTATTAGCAGTTATTCATGTCGCACGGCTTGTACGTACTGGTGGCCAGCCAATCACGCACTTTCGTATTCTACATACGACACACAACTTCGTGGTATAACGTGTCAAGGCCATGAATGCAACACACAAAGGAGGTCCCTTATTTCTAGGTTTAATGTGTAAGAAAAATAATACATAGCAGAATATAGAAATGAACAGTAAGTTCTAACAGGTTATGCCATGTATCTCAGTTTATTTTGCATAAAGAAAATAAAACAATGCATGAAATATGAGCTAAAATAAATAAACAGCAAATGGCAAGGTGTCGTGCCTGGTAGGACGTCTGGTGTACTGCGATGATCAAGGTGGCTCGAACTGCGACTTCGGTGCAACAACCATGCAAGATGACCTCGGATGGTGACACTTAGTTCCATTGGGTCCAGAAGGGTCAATTTAGTTAGTGTCGCCATAATGTGGAAATAAAGAATTGGCAAAAGAATAGGAGGATTGGAATTGGTCAAGGACATGAGGAAATTTAGAAGAAAATGATAATAATATATATTCTATTTTTAGAAAACTATTTGTAATACTTGATAAAATATTTTATAGTAAACTATCTTTGAGATAATATATAATAATATATATATTTGAAGAAATTAAAATCTAGCAATTTAAGTGATTTAAAGCTACAAAGAAATTTTGTCAAATCATATTTGTGTCCAAACTATATTTAAAATACTATAAAATATTAATATATTCTCACAATTTGTCACGACCCGCACCCGTTTTTTTTTTAAACGGATACGAGACGTGTCCAAGCCAGCCTACGTCGCAGTGTCGGCGGTAGAACGCTGTCACGGCCATGAAGATCAAAATCACAAATAATGCTCATTCACAAAATTAATTTAATTTACAATATTCACAAGTTTTATATTTGCTGAAAAATATAAACTTGTACAAATATTTGAATGGCTACAACTCCACTATCTAGCTAATCTCTAGGCTTTTCATCTGCAAGTATACCCGTCACTCCCCAAGCTAAGTGAATCCGCGGCTAACCTGAAAATGTTGGTTTCCAGTCAGGAATGGAACGAGCACAATTCACTGAATGCAATTCAAAGAAAGAAAATGACTATAAGACAAAGGTAGGCATCAATCATGAGTTTTAAAAATAACATTAAAGCCGTAAGAAAAATCAATAGTAATAAATAGACCAATATACTATCCACCGTTAGAAGTACCTTTGATATATGATCAGTCTGGGCCACTACACCGCACGGTCTACAATGTCTACTTGCAGGAAATAAGCAGTGTCTACAATATCTACTTGCAGAAAAATAAGCACTGTCTACGATGTCTACTTGCAAAAAAATAAGCACTGTCTACGATGTTTACTTGCAGAAAAGTAAGCACTGTCTACGATGTCTACTTGCAGAAAAGTAAGCACTGTCTACGATGTCTACTGCATAAAAATAAACACTGTCTATGGTCGGATCACACATCCTTGGTACTTCTCATTCCCGACTCAATAATTTTTAATAGAGTATAAAAATCACATAACCAATGACTAATCAATGAAGTATAGTAAAGATTAATATCGAAATACAGACAATAAACTGTACTCGCCTGTGGTCCTTTGCTGGTGAAACCGACAATCTGAACTACTCAATGTGCCACTATAGTCAAAACCCATACAACAGTCCCCGGAAGCTGAAATAAACAAGACCAAAGATCTCAGAATAGTCCAATTAGCTAGGATTGCCTATCCTTACGTCCAATTCTGGACACAGGGGCAAAACGGTAATTTTGGGCCAAAACGGTATCCGCCGTTGGACCCGCTTTGCACCGAAAAGCGTGCCAGAGTCAACGGTCCCTAAAGTCATCAAACTACATGTCTACGGATCCAGTTTTCCGATACGAACCCAACCGTATGTCCAAAGTTGGATTCCGGCGGGCCGTGCACAAAATCACTCGTTGAGTGGGACCGTAGGGCCCGCAAAACGACGTCGAATTTAACTGTCTCAGAATTGGACCAAACTTGGCATACATGACCAGAAAAACGATACGGTTCTGTTGGTGCAGGTTTCGTCTCGATCTGGCGAGCGTGCACAAAGTAATTAGAGAATTTGCAACGTGCACCATACGGTGAATTTTGACGAATACGCATCAAATTCGTCGCACACACGCGACCAATTTAAATTCCGTCAAAGCCCACACGACCACGAAGCTGTTACGCAGCTTTCGATGCCTTCGGTGTGCGACCACGTCGTCTGGATTGGCGTGACGCACGTCGTGTGGAGCGTTTTCTAAGTTTTGAAATCAGATTTTCTCTCAAGTTGTCGGGTCGATAACTTTTACATCACAGCAAATAAAAACAAAGTAAAAGAAAGGTTTTACTTATGTATATGTTGTTATTAAGTTCCATGTTGGTAACTTCTCGAGGCGGCTCACGGTTTGATATGAAAATGGCCTCCAAGTCGGGGGTCCAGAACAGTTTTGATACTCTGTTCCTCGCTGGTTTTTCCCGAAGTTTCAGGAATATATATAATTTATATAAGGCAAACCAAACGAATCTAATTAGAGGGATTGATAGGGGGTCAAGTAGGCTCTTTGAAACAATTCACGGTTCGAAAAATGATCGAACACAGGCAGAAAAAACGTACCACGAAGTCGGGTTCGCGCGGTTGTTGCTACCTCGGTCTGCTGCACATCTCCGCGCACACGCGCGCGGCCTTTCCGGCCGATGGCGGCGGCACACGGCGGTCGGCCCGTCGTGGTTGGGCCACCCAGGGTCGGTGGGTGGTGGTAGCACGAATTTGGTTGCTTAGGGTTTTGGTTTCTCTTCGTTCTCTCTCTCTATATGTTATATATAATCAATCTTCTGTTAACAACCGAGAGAGGGGGTGTTGGACTTGGTTGGTTCCTCGGCTCGGGAGTGCTTATCCCTGCTGTGGGGAATTTCATGTAGTTGGGGCTGGGGTCCGAGCTCGAGCCCGAGCTGGGCTTGGCCTCAGGGTCACATTGGGTTGGGTTGGGGTTAGCTACTTAACAGGGGGTGCTCGGGTCTGAGCTATGGGGAAGCTCGGTTGGGCCCTTTTAGCCTTGCTGCAGTTGGGTCCACTGTTCCCTTGCGGGAACAGTGTTGTATCCTTTCTTTCCCTTATTCATTATATGAAACTAATTTACATATTTATTTATTTCTTCTCCTTTTTCTTTTCCTTTTTTTTTCTAATCTATATCTTTTATTCTATATATATATTTATATATACTACGTTATACTACCATATATATTTATATATACATGCCTATATATCTTATACACACACATATATACTTACATATATAATACATTATATATATATATATATATGCAACTACACAAATATTATAGTATATTTATAATAAAATAATATAAAATCAATATTATTAAATAGAAATTTCAATATGTAACAATAATAATATTAACTAAATTTAATAACCATTAATGGTATATATATAACAATTAGCTATAATAATTAATTATTCATAAAATCATAAAATCACTATTTAATTAAAATAAGTAAAAAATAAAATATTTTAAAATTTTCGGGAAGGGGAGCTACAAATCTACCCACCATAAAAATAATTTCGTCCTCGAAATTCTAATTCATAACTTTTCCTTAAAAATCAAAAACGACAATTACCTTAATCTCCTAAAAATTTTTTTTCCTTTTTTTTTTCAAAACAGTTTATCCTACTCCTTGTCCATTTTGGCAACTACAAAAAAAATCTCGAGGATTTCTACCCACCTTTGGTCATACTACTCCCGCAAAGCTATGTCACTAAACTTTTTAATCATCCGACTGATTGCTATAATTGCTATCAATAAATATCTACTGTATATGGTACCTATAAACCTCTCATATCTATCTAGCAAACCAAAACTTTAACAACAACAAACTTCACAGGTAGTTTAAAAAAATATTGGTAAATTCCAATAAACATGACCATTCGTCGCTCCGAAATAGGAAGGACAGGAAAATAAGGAAGAACAATCGAGAGTAAAAAAAAGAAATTTCTTTTTAGAGTGATAGAGAGTATCCAATACTGCAGATGGAATGAAAGTTTATGAACCAATGACTTATTTTGCTAGATTGGGCTACTCTAGTCCAGTCACTTGCTAAGTCTAAGAACCCTTATTTCTTATAGGAGTTTGCCATCCGTGCTATACAGGGGTTCCGTTCTCAAAATTTTGAACAAAGTTCCATAATAGAACAGAATTTGAGAAATCAAGATTGTGATCTTTCCCGTTGTTATCTAAACACACGAGCAAGGGATATAGATGCATTACTAGATCGTATCGCGACTTACAGGTAGATAGAATAAAGGTTACGAATGGGTTCACATTCTAAGGGATGGAGATTTCATAATAGATACAGGGGCCGGTTTCCAATAGTTCAGTTCTATAGGTAAAATAAGGTGGTATGCCTGGATGGGTTTTGCTGTGTCTTAATGGGTTCCCTATTGGACGTACGTCGTTGGTTGGATGAATCTGGAACTTCAATCTATATTGGCTGGACAAGATCCCAATGACAAAACTATTCCTACTTAGATTAGGGTGACCTGGAATAGGTTTCAACCTAAGTGGTTGAGCTAGTTGCTAGTCGGAAAGTATACTGGTATCATGGTATGGGTTATAGTTGGTCCTTTTAACCTGTAAGTCGTAGCACAAAAATAGAGTACAAGGGGACGGCTTTGAGTGGGACATGATATACCTAGGTAAAGGTGGACTCGTCTAGATCTTGCATATGAAATCTGTTGGAAGGTAACAGTTGGTCTCGTTCTCCGAATAGTAGTGACACGGTCGGGGACACAAAATGATCTAAATTGAAAGTGGGAGTCCATGGGGCACTATTTGTCATCCTAATGGAAATTATTTTAATACTAGGTAATCCTTGTTTATTCCAAACTTTAGGAAGCTTACAGTCTACCCACCTTAGAAGCTAAGTCATGGTCTTAGGAATAATGAGGTCAGAAGAATTTGAAAGTTCGGTATCGTACCTCGACCCTTGGTAATAAATAATAAGGTACGGCGCAACGGAATACGGTAGATATAAGTCAGTCAAGAATCGTTCCTCAATAAATAGAAAACGAGTGTGTACGATGACACCTGGTCGACAGAATAGAATGACCTACTCGTCCGCCGTATACGAGAGTTTCCGATGGGGTGACCAACTCCAAGGCACAACATAAGAAAAGATTTCTAACAACTGAGTCAAGAAATTCTATTTGTGTCAAACTTGCCAGACTATGGTCACAAGAGTTGTAGTGATCAGGTATTGCTGTTGACAACTGGTAGGTCATAGTGTGACAGGGTATTTAAGCTATGGTATTGGCTAAGCTAGTGACTGTGGTGTTCCCACACTAGTTAGGTCTTAATAATATAACTAGAGTAATATTTGTTGGAAACCAATCTCGGGATGAGTGTCACGGTAAATGATTACCCTATTGTCCACTCATCTCATGTCTAACTGTGGCTTCGGTCGAGGAAGGGTTGGTTCAAGGCTTAAGGGTTGCTAGTTAAGGCGAGCTTCCAGCAAATAATTAGAGACTCTCAACATTTGGTTCCTTGAGAATAGGTAGTCTCCTAGGTTGGCGTTCTGACTAAGGGTAAAACCCCTAATCATTCTCAAATTCAGATGGCTCGAAAGTCTCAATGGTAGTTTGAGGGTCGATGGAAGAACGAGTAACTCAATCACATGACTAGCCGATGGTAGCTATGCTTGTGTATACCACTACCATAGCCATGGGAATACTCTGTACTATCACGAGCTTTCGTCTTTCCAAATCGATGAAAGACAAAAAAAATAAAAAAAATAAAGAATTCAAGGGAGATGTTACTGAATACAATTCGTGATTCAAGGGCGAACATATAATTCAAGAGGAATTGTCAATGCAGTCGTGGATGAGATCCTAGATGCATCTACATCTCAATCCACGTAGGTTAATAAGTGGGAGAGCGAACCGAGTGCACTACGGTTGATCAGACCGTAATACATCAATTCTGATTTGACAATATGTTAGTGGGCGTCCCCAATAAACATATGTCTTGAATTAAGCTCGATAAAAGAGTAAGCTTGCAAAACTAGGCTGTGATAGCAACATTGGTCAAAATAGTCAAATTTCAAGTATTCGAGAATTTGAAAGGAGTTACAAGGAGTTGAGTTTTGTGAGAATCAAACCTTACCCGGTGTTTTTTTTTTTTTTTTTTTTTTTTGCTTACATGGTTACCCTACTATCTTCTTATCCATAATGCCTTGGCGACTAATGGGTTATGAACCTCTAAACCCTATATTCTAGGTAAACCTATTGGCGTCAAACAATATCCTTATCAATAGGTCACAAGGACCACGGAATGCTAGATCGGGAGACACGCTACCCAATCTCACAGAACTTCCACTACTATTGGTTTCGGATCTTATCATACAGGGCACCGTCCTTTCCTCTATAGTATCCTTAATTTGTAATCACGTCTGAAGTTATTTCACCGAGGACTACGCCTCGCCCATAAAATTGGGCTGTGGTAAACCCTTGGTTTCGTAACTCAAATATGATACACATCGAACATTACTTAACTCTATCCAATATTGGCTCAAAGGTAACTACGATCAAGAGTGGACCACTGGCCATATTTCGAGCAATATTTTATAACCTATATTTCTTAAACAAATTCCAACTCTAGGGGTCGTGTCTCGCCAGTGCGCTGCTGGCTGCAGTGAGTCCATAGTCTCCATATTTTAAATAAATGGCGACAGTACGCTGCTGTCCTGCCATTATAGTTAACTAACCTTCCTTTAACTATATATGTAAGAAAACTAAAAACTCATGAGCTTCTAGAGATTCAAGCAAGTCGACTATGTAATAAGGCGTAAATATTTGCCCTGTCAGTCACAATCTTCAAAATAACCGATTGCACAGGGAGGAACTACCTGAGACAAGGAACTACAAACATTCTGGTATCTCTTTTAGGTGTATTCTAGTCATGGAGGAAAATTTTGGATCAGTCTACCTCGAGATTCGTATTTGAATAACCGAATCAGGAATTATAAACTATTTCCTTACGGCAAAGTAGGATTTTAAATGGGCAATTCAGACTAAGATATAGGGATGATATCTAAAAGGCAAGAGAAGGATTTGCCCAATTCATCAAGGTTAGATCATAAATTATCTGAAGCCTTGCCTCACCAAGTGAACAATCTATCCACTTTGGATCGTGTCGTCATATCGAGAGATAATAGTGTACCTATGGGGGTCCGACAAACCATCAACATTAATAACTCCTCATCTAAATTGTATGGCCTAGACTACCCATCGGTCAATTTGTATAAGGGACTCCTAGTCCTAGTCATTCTCTTAAATTAAATTAATTTCTAATTCATAAATGAGCATTTCTAGTCGCAGGCTCGCAATAGTACGACTATCTTAAGTACCATCACGAGTTCGCATGATTTGCAAAAACAGACCTGCATGGGCCACCACAAAAACTTGTCACGACCCGCACCCGTTTTTTTTAAACGGATACGAGACGTGTCCAAGCCAGCCTACGCCGCAGTGTCGACGGTAGAACGCTGTCACGGCCATGAAGATCAAAATCACAAATAATGCTCATTCACAAAATTAATTTAATTTACAATATTCACAAGTTTTACATTTACTGAAAAATATAAACTTGTACAAATATTTGAATGGCTACAACTCCACTATCTAGCTAATCTCTAGGCTTTTCGTCTGCAAGTATACCCGTCACTCCCCAAGCTAAGTGAATCCGCGGCTAACCTGAAAATGTTGGTTTCCAGTCAAGAATGGAACGAGCACAATTCACTGAATGCAATTCAAATAAAGAAAATGACTATAAGACAAAGGTTAGGCATCAATCATGAGTTTTGAAAATAACAATAAAGCCGTAAAAAAAATCAATAGTAATAAATAGACCAATATACTTTCCACCGTTAGAAGTACCTTTGATATGTGATCAGTCTGGGCCACTACACCGTACGGTCTACAATGTCTACTTGCAGGAAATAAGCACTGTCTACAATGTCTACTTGCAGAAAAATAAGCACTGTCTACGATGTCTACTTGCAGAAAAATAAGTACTGTCTACGATGTCTACTTGCAGAAAAGTAAGCACTGTCTACGATGTCTACTTGCAGAAAAGTAAGCACTATCTACGATGTCTACATGCAGAAAAGTAAGCACTGTCTACGATGTCTACTGCATGAAAATAAACACTGTCTATGGTCGGATCACACATCCTTGGTACTTCTCATTCCCGACTCAACAATTTATAATAGAGTATAAAAATCACATAACCAATGACTAATCAATTATGTATAGTAAAGATGAATATCAAAATACAGACAATAAACTGTACTCGCCTGTGGTCCTTTGCTGGTGAAACCGACAATCTGAACTACTCAATGTGCCACTATAGTCAAAACCCGTACAACAGTCCCCGGAAGCTGAAATAAACAATACCAAAGATCTCAGAATAGTCCAATTAGCTAGGATTGCCTCTTCTTACGTCCAATTCTGGACACAGGGGCAAAACGGTAATTTCGGGCCAAAACGGTGTCCGTCGTTGGACCCGCTTTGTACCGAAAAGCGTGCCAGAGTCAACGGTCTCTAAAGTCATCAAACTACATGTCTACGGATCCAGTTTTTCGATACGAACCCAACCGTATGTCCAAAGTTAGATTCCGGCAGGCCGTGCACAAAATCACTCGTTTAGTGGGACCGTGGGGCCCGCAAAACGACGTCGGATTTAACTGTCTCAGAATTGGACCAAACTTGGCATACAGGACCAGAAAAACGATACGGTTCTGTTGGCGCAAGTTTCGTCTCGATCTGGCGAGCATGCACAAAGTAATTGGAGAATTTGCAACGTGTACGATACGGTGAATTTCGACGAATACGCATCAAATTCGTCGCGCACACGCGACCAATTTGAATTCCGTCAAAGCCCACACGACCACGAAGCTGTTACGCAGCTTTCGATGCCTTCGGTACGCGATCACGTCGTCTGGATTGGCGTGACGCACGTCGTGTGGAGCATTTTTTAAGTTTTGAAATCAGATTTTCTCTCAAGTTGTCGGGTCGATAACTTTTACATCACAGCAAATAAAAACAAAGTAAAAGAAAGGTTTTACTCATGTATATGTTGTTATTAAGTTCCATGTTGGTAACTTCTCGAGGCGGCGCACGGTTTGATATGAAAACGGCCTCCAAGTCGGGGGTCCAGAACAGTTTTGATACTCTGTTCCTCTCTGGTTTTTCCCGAAGTTTCAGGAATATATATAATTTATATAAGGCAAACCAAACGAATCTAATTAGAGGGATTGATAGGGGGTCAAGTAGGCTCTTTGAAACAATTCACGGTTCGAAAAATGATCGAACACAGGCGGAGAAAACGTACCACGAAGTCGGGTTCGTGCGGTTGTTGCTACCTCGATCTGCTGCACATCTCCGTGCGCACGCGCGCGGCCATTCCGGCCGATGGCGGCGGCGCACGGCGGCCGGCCTGCCGCGGTTGGGCCGCCCAGGGTCGATGGGTGGTGGTGGCACGAATTTGGTTGCTTAGGGTTTTGGTTTCTCTTCGTTCTCTCTCTCTATATGTTATATATAATCAATCTTCTGTTAACAACCGAGAGAGGGGGTGTTGGGCTTGGTTGGTTCCTGGGCTCGGGAGTGCTTATCCCTGCTGTGGGGAATTTCATGTAGTTGGGGCTGGGGTCCGAGCTCGAGCCCGAGCTGGGCTTGGCCTCAGGGTCACATTGGGTTGGGTTAGGGTTAGCTACTTAACTGGGGGTGCTCGGGTCTGAGCTATGGGGAAGCTCGGTTGGGCCCTTTTGGCCTTGCTGCAGTTGGGTCCACTGTTCCCTTGCGGGAAGAGTGTTGTATCCTTTCTTCCCCTTATTCATTATATGAAACTAATTTACATATTTATTTATTTCTTCTCCTTTTTCCTTTTCTTTTTTTTTCTAATCTATATCTTTTATTCTATATATATATTTATATATACTACATTATACTACCATATATATTTATATATACATACCTATATATCTTATACACACACATATATACTTACATATATAATACATTATATATATATATGCAACTACACAAATATTATAGTATATTTATAATAAAATAATATAAAATCAATATTATTAAATAAAAATTTCAATATGTAACATTAATAATATTAACTAAATTTAATAACCATTAATGGTATATATATAACAATTAGCTATAATAATTAATTATTCATAAAATCGTAAAATCGCTATTTAATTAAAATAAGTAAAAAATAAAATATTTTAAAATTTCCGGGAAGGGGAGCTACACAATTAATATATTCTTACAAATATAATATTATATTAACACGAATATAATTTAAATTATTAATGCATTTATTTAAAATATATCATAATTTATTTAGGGCTTCGAGACCAGTTTTAAAATTACAAGCAAAATCCAAAACTATATTTTGTTACAATCAAATGTAGCAAAATAAATTAGAAACACAATGATAGAAATAACAGTAATAATAATATAAATATAACAGTACTAATAGTACGATAACAAATATATATGGATATTACCGAAAAATAATAATACTAATGGCAATTAATAATCTTAATATTTTAAATAATCCTAATAATAACTTAATAACATAAATACAATAAAAAATAAAAATAAAAAAGAAACGCAGGCTCTGCGGTTCTTTTTGCAAAAAAATTATAAAATAATAATAATAATAAGGATGTCACTGATGGTAAAATAATAGATGTGTATATATACTTATATATACGAAAAATACTTATATATACGTACTGTTGTAAGTATACTAATTAAATATATAAAGTAAATATCATTGTTCTCTAGAAAGAGTGTGTGCGTCAGAGAGTAATTTAATGAAAAGGAGATAGTGTTGTAACAATGAAGAAAACGAGGACAAAAATTTATTGAAGAGAGAGAGAGGGAAGAGTCACGAGTGTGAGGATTGGGATTAAATGAAGAGGGGAAAGGAACATTCGTTCCTCATTCTCTAAAACCCAAAAATAGTAGGAGAAAGGAGGAATGAACTGTAGTGGTGGTGGCGTACGGGATTGTTCGCTGACGGCAGTCGCCGGATCTGGACGCGCATGAGGTCGAAGCGGAAGAGATCGACGGCTGCGGAGACTGGCTCGCGGTCACAGCTGCCGCGCCCGGCGAAGCTCGGTGAGATGCGGTGCACGCACGGCAGCGGAAGTGGAAGGGAAGAAGTGAGACGGGCGATGGGGTTTCCGGCGGCTGGAGGGTTTCGTCGAAGGGAGTCTCGCATGCACGCGCGGAAGAGAAGGGGGAGGGTTTCAAGAGGGTCGGTCGAAAGAGCAAGGAAAAAGGGGTGGAGGCTTCGGAGTGGGAGGCCGGCTGCTGTCGGCGGTTTGGGATCTCGGCACGGGGCCGTCGGCAAGCTGGAAAAGCCCAGAGTAGAAAGAGGAGGAGCGGAAGGCGGTGTGGGAAAGGCACGGGGCGGTCGGTTCGTAGTGGGGACGGCGGAGCTCGCTCGCGCGGAGTCGCCGGAGGGGGTTTCGACGAACGAAGGTGAGTACGGTGGTGGCGATGGTTTTTATTTTCTTTTTCTTTTTCTTTTTGGCTGTGGGTTTTGGATCTGCCGGTGGTGGAGAATTGGGCGGACATGGGGAAGGCCGGGGGTTGTTGTGGTGGTTTCGAGGATCGGCTGGGTGATATGTGGTGACGACGATGTGTCGAGAATGGGGTCGGGCAGTGGCAATGGCCATGGTCGGGGTTTAAGGTGGCCGAGGATAGGTGGCCGGGGACGGGGCTGCGGTTCGTCGGGGAAGACAGAAGTTCGGAGTTAATGGAGTCGGGCGATGGCAGTTGTGGTGCCGAAGGTTGCGGGGATGGTGGCTGGTCGCGAAGTTTGTGATGGCGGCGATGGCTAGGGATAGGTTAGGTTGACTGTTGTGTCGGGATTGTCGACACGAGGGGATGTCATGTACATGTAAAAACATGGAATAAGAGTTTAGATGGAGAACATGGACACGATGCACGCACACTTATGGGTGAAAGATTAATTAAGATTTATGGAGGAGTACCTGCCTATTTATAGGATGTGGGAATTCCCGTTAAGATAAAGTTTAGGATTTGTTTAAACCCAAAATAGATAATTCGTAGTTTAATTTAAAAGCAATAAAATCCAAATCCAAATACATATTCAATTTGAATCTAATTAAATTTTTAGTTTAAAAATCAAATAGGATAAATCAAATTGCAAATATTTAACTATTTATTTTATTCCATAAACTCAAATCAAGATTTAAATGCCACAATAATTTCAAAATATATTTTCTAAAATACTAATAATATTAATTTCGAAAATTATATTAAAAATTATAAATATATATGTATGCACAAATAATGCATACATGATTATGCTTTTCTTAGTATACAATAAAATATTATTTATGATTAACAACTGCTAAAAATAAAAATGCTTTTTATAGCAAGAATAATAATTATATAATATTTTGAAAGTGTATAATAAAATAAATAATGTTTTTCTAAAATATGTACGCTCGTACATATTCTCACTTGACGAGCAACTACGAAAAATAGAATTTCGTGCACGACGTACAATACGACTATGCGACGTACAATACAAAATTTAAAATCAATACCAAATTAATAAAAAAATAGCAAAAATTTAGGGGTTTTATACCACCTGCTGGGCAAGATCCGTCTCAAGTACCAGATTGGTGATCTCCGAACGAAGGTTTCTTGCTATGTAATCGATGCCAATGTGTCCTAGAATATCTTGTTAGGACGTCCACGGATACACGAGAACATGATCGTTCCTTCTATCCTTCACCAGTGCTTCATGTACGTCAACAGCAACGGTATCGTGAAGACAAAGTTTGTCGATGTCGATCCTTTTAAGGGTATTGAAGCCTACTATAGAGATTCGGTACTTTACTAATCACAGCCCTCTAAGGATGACGGCAACGAAGCTGACGATGAAGTTGAAGTGAGTTCATCCACCAGTGATGGTCCCCAAATTATCCAAGTCAAATGATGTACTACTCCAAAAATTACTCCAAAGCATCTCACAATCTGGGTCAAAAAGAAAAATCCTGATAAGGTCAAACCATTGACCATCACTCTCCATAAAATAACTCGGATGGAACCTGCTGAAGTCCGTCCTAGCAATCGTAAAGAGTTACCCTATGTGGCGAACTTGGCTAAGTCTGTGGCTCCGGTTCCAGATAATGATCACCTTAATGAGTATATCAATACTAAAATAATGTACCTTCAGTGGATGATGTTATCCCTGAAGAAGAACTTGCATATTTTCTAAGTAAAAGTTTATCTTTGAAATACTCTGATGTCTACCAATCTATAAACCTGTACATAGATACGATATACGCCCTAGATCATGGCATAGGACCACATCTCTGCATGCCGGTCACAACGCCTCGTCTGCGGGAAAAGTTTGGCCAGAAGATATCCACTACTTCATCGTTCCAGCTATAAAGAAGGGTGAATAATTGATCATTTTTGGTCGAATAATTGGTGAAAGAAAGTTCGTTCCGGACTCTACTTCTTCCAATGATAACCCTGAAGCTGACTATGATTATAGAAAAATACAACTTTACTGATATAGTTGGCAGGCCAAGAATATCATCCAGAACATGGGATATAATATAAAAGGCAACAAGGGGCTAAACTACGATCAAGGGCGACGATTTCCAATACGTTACTTTGCTCCTCCTGGCAAACCTGAAAACTATTATCAACAAAACGGTGTTGGTTTGGGTTACGTTACTCCTCCAACAACTCCTAAAGGATCAGACGTCAAAGCGGATCGTTGTTCTTATTCTTCTGATTCCTGCCTCTGGGCATCAGATTTCAACATTGGAGACATGTTCAAAGCAACTTTGTCTGTCAACATGGTATCAGTTGACCAAATTACAAACTATATCCAATCGATCGAGCTTGAACAATAGGCTTAAAAGATGGATACTAGGTGGGAGTTACGTTTCTAACAATATGAACCACGTACTTAAGACGAAGTCGTCCAAGTTAATTTAGGAGATGAATCATCTCTTAAACCAATCTTCTTCAGTAAAAGTCTGTCTGGCAAGGAACGACAATCTCTTATACAGCTTATAAGAGAATGCATTGACGTCTTTGTATAGAGCTATGAAGACATGTCAGGCTTGGACCCTAAAGTTAATATACACCGCCTAAATATCACGTCCATAGCTAAGCCAGTGAAGCAGCAGCAAGGACGGTTCCGACCAGATATCATGGAGGCCATCGAGAGCGAAGTCAAGAAGCTTATTTCAAGCGAGTTCATTTGCGAAGAACAATACCCAGACTGGGTTGCTAATATTGTGCCAGTTATAAAAAAGAATGGTAAAGTTTGTGTCTTTATCGATTACAGTAATTTGAACTCTTCGTGCCCGAAAGATGAGTTTCCTCTACCGATCATCGACGTTATGATCGATAATACTTACGGCTTCGAGGGGATGTCCTTTATGGATGGGTTCTTATGCTATAACCAGATCAAGATGTTCCCCGACGATGAGAAACACACATCTTTTTGAACACCATTGGGGGTATACTGCTATACGGTGTTGCCCTTCAGATTAAAAAATATAGGAGCGACATACCAGCGAGCTATGAACACAATTCTTTGTGATCATTTGTGTAAAACAGTGGAATGCTACGTAGACGATATCGCAGTTAAAAGTCATCTCAAGGGCAACAACCTCTAAATTTTGGGAATAGTGTTCGAACTAATGCGTGCACACCAACTCAAAATGAATCCAACCAAGTCTTTTCTGGGAGTCTCTAGTGGCAAATTCTTTGGTTTTGTTATCACTTCAAAGGGTATACATCTTGACCCAGAGAAAGTGAAAGCTATCCTCGATATACATCCCCTAAGAAATCTCAAAGAGCTACGCTGACTTTATGGAAGGCTAGCCTACATCAGCCGATTCATTTTAAATCTTTCTGGAAGGTGTCAACCGTTTACTCAGCTCATGAAGAAAGAAGAATATTTCGTCTGGACTAAACAATGTCAACGCACATTTGACGACATCAAGAAGTATCTCACAAGCCCTCAGTGTTGGTGGCTCCAATAATGGGAAAGCCCTTCTTGTTATATGTCTGCACTATCGATCATTTCCTTAGTACCCTACTAGCTCAGAAGAATAAAGGTGGCCATGAACAGGCAATCTACTACCTCAGTCGCACGATGGTGGGTGCCAAGCGCAGATACACACCTGTAGAAAAGGAATGTCTCGTACTGGTATTTGCTATCCAGAAGATACGCCACTATGTGTTTGGACAGACTATCCACATCATATCTAAAGTCAATCCTCTCAGAATACTCATGACTAAACCGGGTTCTCTTAATTCTCGTTTAGCTACATGGGCAATGTTGTTGACTCCATAGATATGTTGTTCGTCCCTCAAGAGGCAGTAAATGGCCAAGCTTTAGCTGATTTCCTAGCAGCTCATCCGGTGCCAGAATCTTCCAAACTCTATGATGAAATCCTGGATAAAGTAGTGGAGTCTAACACTGCAACTGAGGAAATCCCCATTTGGCGAATGTTCTTTGACGGTGCATTAAGAATAGGACCTAAAGGAAATATCGTGGTCGGAGTAGGCATTGTGCTTGTGTCACCCGACCATCTGGTTATACACCATACATATTCTCTCGTGGAACCATGTACTAACAATGTGGTCGACTAAAATGCCATACTGATCGGCCTTCAACTGGCAAAAAAACTGGGAGTTGACTATCTAGAAGCTTATGGCGATTCTAAGCTAATAGTTAGTCAGGTCCGAGGGGATTATGAAGTTCGTCATGAAGATCTCATCCCATATCATAAAGCAACAATCGAATTGGCTTCTACTTTTATTGGATTCTTCATCGAGCACGTGCCTCGATTACAGAATATAGAAGCAGATGCTTTAGCGGTCTTGCTGCTTCCTTGACCGTCCTTACCAATACTCAGTATTTGATCACAGTGTCTGGTCGAGAGCTATTCTGTGTGAAACATGCCTTGCATATTAATCACAGTTACGCAACAGAAACAGACGTCGACGTTAAAGACTGGAGATTTCCTTTTATAGACTACGCCATCTACGAAATCCTTCCTGAGGACCCAAAGGAAGCAATGTCTGTCCAAAGGCGATCCCTGAGAGTTTACTATGATATTGCTACCAAAATACTGTACCAACGCTCTTACGACGGGTTACTGTTATGATGTTTATCAGACATAAAAGCCAAACATGCACTCTGTAAGGCTCAGGATAGAATTTATGGTGCACATCAACCAGGCCCCAAATTATAAGATTGCCTCAGACGAATGGGTTATTATTGGCCCACGATGATAGCAGATGTTGTTGAATATACAAAAAAGTATAGGGCTTGTCAGTTCCACGCTGACTCCATTCATCAACCTTCAGAGTTTCTACACCCGACGGCGGCATCTTGGCCTTTTGAAGCCTAGGGTATCAGCCCGCCATCCTCCAGAGGACATCGGTTTATCCTAGCTACAACTGATTACTTCTCCAAATGGGCGAAAGCTATACAGCTCACCGAAGTAAAAATGTCAAACCTGATCAGTTTCATCAAACATCACGTTATCTATCGCTTCGGCCTACCTCGTAGGATCATCCATGATAATGGTCCATAATTCGCGAGCAATATATTCTATCAGTTCTATGATAAGAATCGAATGCAGAATGTAGCCTCTAGTACTTACAATCCAGCGGCTAATGGGTTAGCGGAAGCCTCCAATAAGACTATCATCAAACTTCTCAAGAAGCTTATGGCTTCAAACAAGTGCGATTGGAATGAGAAGCTCGACGAATGTCTATGGGCCTAACGTATAACGGTTCGAACTCCAACAGGCAGAACGCCATTCTCTCTAGTTTATGGGAGTGAAGCAGTTATTTCCCTAGAAATTTAGATTTCCTCTCTTAGAGTAGCCTTAGCCAGTGAGTTGACTGCCGAAGAAAGTTACCGTCTGCGACTATAAGAGTTAGAAGCGCTAGACGAAAAATGCTTATTAGCTCAACAGCGTATTGTGCTATACTAAGCACGCCTTTCCAAAGCCTTTAATAAAAAGGTGAAGGAAAGAATCTTTCAAGTTGGTGATCTGGTCTTAGCAGTGAGAAGATCAATGGTCATGATGCACAAGCTAAAAGAAAAATTTTAGCCTAAATGGAAAGGTCCTTTCATTATAGAATCAGTGTATTCTAACTGTGCGTATCGACTAACCAAGCCTGATGGTGACTTGCTTATGATGCAGATCAACGGTAAGTTCCTTAAGAAATATTATGTTTAACCTTCATGAACAACGTTCATATATACCCTGTTTAGTCATGTAGATGTACAGTACAATGTTTATGTAATTCAAAAAAAATTTCATCTAACTATTATCCGTATTTTAAGAGTCTTGAGGACGCCATGGATAATAGGTCCCTTAAAAATATTCTCCAGTAGAATTATCTCCGTTTAGGACTCTACCCAAACTTGCTCTGACGAAAACAAGTCACGTCCATATTACCTCTGAACTATTTTTCGATAATTATTTCTCTAGTGGGATAATTATGAAACATTTTTCCACGTCCATATAACCTCTGAGCAAAGCATTCATCAAAGATAATCACGTCCATATTACCTATGAATTATCCATTTCTATCTAATGTTATATATCCATCCACATCTATATTATCTCTGGTCAGATATAAAACATCCTCTGCTATTACATCCATAATACCTCTATTAGTAGCTTCTTTCAACTTATTATCTATATTCAAGAACCTTGAATATAAAATGGATAATAAGTCCACATCCAATTCTCCAGCGGAATACCTACCAGAAATATCCTTACTACGTCCATATCTCCTCTAGTTCTCATATTTCACAAGCTTCATTAACGAGTTTTGAAAGCCAAAAGATTCATTATTAAAAACGTCTATCAGAAGATGGAGAAAAAAAGATGTAAGAGTCTTGATGTCTAAGAGAGACAGTTACAAACAAAAGACTTAAGGGATACACAATCGATTGATGCTATCCCTAATAGCCTTAATTTTAGCTTAAAATTTGACGGTGGTGCGATGACCTATTTCTTCCTGCCGAGC
The DNA here is from genome assembly GCA_029216955.1 of Iris pallida. Taxonomy (NCBI): domain Eukaryota; kingdom Viridiplantae; phylum Streptophyta; class Magnoliopsida; order Asparagales; family Iridaceae; genus Iris; species Iris pallida. The sequence continues at coordinate 226,553 of JANAVB010018399.1, read as the reverse complement.
ATCTTCATTCTTGAAACGAATCAGTTTCATATGCTCCTTTTCCAACTTCACCAGCTCAGCCTTCAATTGGTTGAAAGTTATGGCAGTCACAGCAGCATGAACCACGTAGTATTCCTGCTCAGATGTGGTTGTTCGCAAGTCAGCCTCAAGCTGAGCAATCTCTTTGGGAAGCTTCATAATTTGGTTATACTTTTTAGTGATCTAGATGGCCAGCTTATTCTTTCCGGCAATACGAGCCCTACCGGCAGCATCAAACTGTTCATACTGATCAGCCAGCTCACTAATCTCTTTAGCCAGTGCCTCCTTTCTCGCCTAAAAAATAGCTTTTTCCTCCTCAATAAGGGCCTATTTTATAACCTTGAAGTGGGCCTGGATTCGTAAAAACTGTGGAAGTGGTCCATGGAATTAAAGTTCGGCTGTTTGGTTGGTAGGGATAGGTGGGTTTTTATTCGGAAAAGAAAGATAAATAAACTTTCATTCCTCTCTCATTTTCTCTCATTCGACTTCCTTCCTCCGAGATCGGAAGTGGGAGGGAGACACTAGGAAATAACTCTTCACTCCGATATTTTCCATTCCGCCAGGAAACTCAGTCCTCCCTAGTTAGTTTACGGTCACCCACTCTATTCATTCTCGACAACTGACAGTATGCATGCTATTTTCTCCAAAATTTCTCTATTTCTCGATGATATAGTATATGATTACATGCCTAAGAAATTTATTACTTCATTGTAGACTACATCTGTGGGTTCTGAACACATATTTTTCTTCTCTTTTCATTTTTGTTTAATATTTTGTGTAGATCGAGAAGATATATATATATTTTCCACCATGATTCGCTGGTTATAATGTCTTATTGGTTTAGATCTTGTAGATCTATCTGTTTTATGGCAGATCTAAATTATGGACTGAATTTTTTTGGAGTTTTTGTAGATTTATGTTGTATATCGAGTAGGAAAAATAATTATTTCATATTTATTGATCAAATCTGTAGGGTTTAATACATATTTTTGTGCAATACTTTGTGTAGATCGAGCAGATCTATATTTTTGAAAATGAGTTCGTTGGTTTTAATGTCTTATTAGTTTAGATCTTGTAGATCTATATGTTTTTATGACATATCTACATCATAGACTGAATTTATTGTCGAGTTTTTGTAAATTTACGTTGTAGATCGAATATTAAACTTAAAAAAAATTATTCTGTATTAGTTAGGTCAGATCTGTGGATTTTTAATACGTATTGTAATTTTCTTTCATTTTCATGCAATACTTTGTGTAGATCGAGCATATGTATATAATTTCCAGAAGGTATCGTTGGTTTTATTGCTTTATTCATTTAGATCTTATAGATCTATCAGTATTTATGGCAGATCTATATTGCACACATAATCTTTTGTCGAATTTTGTGTAGATTTATGTTGTAAATCGAGTATTGAACTTAGAAAAAAAATTATTTCGTGTTTTTAAATTAGATGTGGGTTTTTAGTACCTATTGTATTTTTTTTTTCATTTTTGTGCAATACTTTGTGTAGATCGAGCGTATCTTTATTTTTTTAACATAGATTTGTTGGTTTTAATGTCTTATTGGGATAGATCTTATAGATCTATATATTTTTATGGCAGATCTATATCATATACGTAATTTTTTGTCCGAGTTTTTGTAAATTTAATGTTTTTACTTACTTTATTAGCTTACTATTCTTCGACTATGATGACGAGGGAAAATTTGAGGTATTTGGGTATACCAAATGTTAGTGACTTTTGTAGCATTCCTCATCTTGTGTGATCGGTTGAAGAGGCAGGAAATGTTAGGTGGCAAACTTGAACTTTTGTTGATATCGCAAATGTTCTACTAAAATTTGTTTGCATTCCTCGTCAACGATGATTGGTTGAAGAGGCTTCAAATTTAAGTATGAAGCTTGCTTGTATTATACTTAATTTCTTTGCATTCCCTGTCACACTATGATGGGTGAAGAGGTAACAAAGGTTGCTAATTTTCCTATGATAAAAAGAATCCTAAATCTGAGTCAGTAATTTTTTAAACTTAAATACAATTACTATATTTTACATTTTATGTTTGATTTCTGTTTATTAATAGTTTGTGCATTATGGACTTTTTGTGCAAGTTTCTGTCTGTTATGTCTGAAAGTACCCTATTTTTTGGGTGTACATTTAGTTTAATTGAATGTTCGAGTTCAATTACTTCTACATTGTATGTTCGAGTTTCTGTTCAAATGTTTATTAAATATGACTCAATATTATATTAAATTTATGACTTTGGTATAATGTACCACTGCTACCCCTTTGTAGGTTTAGATGGATATATATGATCATACTGTACTAGCTGTTGTTGCTAGTACCATGAGTGTGATTAATGTCATTATATCTTTGTTGGTTGAGGAGGAGGATTATCGACCTGGCAATGCTAGGGAGCCTTCCGAGATTAGACAACAATGGAGAGATGCACACATGTATCGAAATTTGTGGGGAGAAAAGACATGCGTATCCTATCTTAGGATAAGCACACGTTAGTGCGTATGCTAAGGGGAAATGGGTCGCTCCGAGATAGTCGTTGGATTTGTGTAGAAGAACAGGTTGCAATATTTCTGTACATGTTAGGGCACAAGTCAAAAAACAGAGTTTGCAATATTGACTTTGTGAGATCTGGTGAAACGATTTCAAGATACTTTCATCCTGTACTAGGGTCTATATTTACCCTACGTGGATTAGTTATGAAGCAACCTGGACCTGAAACATCAATTGAGATAAGGCAAAACTGTGAATGGTTTCCTTATTTTCAGGTAATTATTACCTAAAAAAGTCTACTTTTAGTACATATTTTCTTACTAATGTAAGTTAGTTAACTAACATACTTGAATCAACTGTAGGATTGTATCGGGTTGATATATGGAACCCATATCCAAGCCACATTGCCTTTATCAAGGCCCCTCGTTTTAGGGGTAGGAAGGATACACTTACACTAAATGTATTAGCTGCTGCTACCCCCAATAAGAAGTTTTCCTACGTGTTAGCTGGTTGGGAGGGGTCAGCTAATGATATGACTGTTTTGAAGGATGCCCTCTCTTAGCCTCCCCCAAATGGACTTAAAACTATTGAAGGTATTAAATAGTTAATAATCTAAAAAATTTATAGAGCCTCGTTACATAAAAACTTATTAGTATTGTATATTGTTGTAGGCAAGTACTATCTAGTTGATGTTGGATATACAACTATGCCTGGGTTCATAGCCCCCTATCGTGGTGTGAGATACCATCTATCCCAGATAAAAGGACGTGAACCTAGGAATGCAAAGGAGCTCTTCAATTGGAGGCATTCAAAATCGTGAAGCAAAATAGAATTTGCCTTTGGTACACTTAAGAATCGGTTTTGCATCTTAGGATCCAAAAAATTCCACTCCTTCTCCACCCAAGTTGATCTTGTAATTGTTTGTTGTATTTTGCATAATTTTATACTTGGAGTCGATCCTAATGATGGATATGATGTTGAAGTTGACATAGATGGGTCGACCACGTCCGAAAATGAGAGCGTTTATCACTTCGAACAATTCACGCAAAATAGTTCCCAAGCTGAACAAAGAAGCGTGAAAAAAGCGTGGGAAGGATTTCGTGACAACATAGCTGCTGAAATATGGCATGACTACTGCCAGGGAAAGGATACCTAAACCTGTCCCTATACTTTTGTTTTTCTCAAGTGTACATTAATTCATTTTGGTACACTTTAGGGCCTGTTGTTGGAGGGGAAGTCTTTTGCCAGGGACATGTAATTAGCATGGGAAGTCTTTAATCGACTTTTTAGTCTGTTATGTCTGCAAGTATTCAATATTTCAGAATGTTTTGTTTGCTGGTTTGCAAGTTCGTTATTTTTTGTTCTGTTTTCAGGTGAAATGTCTGATAATTTTGGAAAACATGGTAATAGCCCCTTTGCTCCTTCAAAGCTAAGGCATGCTTCTTTTGGTAAAGAAACAACAAGCCTTCAACGGGGAACCACATCAACCTTTTTACCTAGTAATTTCCTACCAAATGTGCACTGGAGTCGATCGGTAGATCCTTATTTGGATTTATATTAATATATCCAAAGTGAAGGATCTAATCTGGAAAGGGAATTTAAAGAGGTGGTTGCCACATCTCCTTCTAAGAAAAATAATTCAAAGAAGGGTAGTCAAATCAACAAACGTTGGCACTAATCTCATACCGATTTGCTTCTGAGTGTTCTTTGTGATGAGGCAAATAATTGTGGAAAGCCGGACAAAACCTTTAAAAAATGTTCTTTGGAAAGGGGGGCTGGTGTTGTGAATGAAAGGTTTGGTGAGAGTTACACATGGATGAATGTTCAAAATCACCTTAGAGTGCAAAAGGGTAAATGGTTGGACATTTTGAAGGCGAAGGACATGTCAGGGACAGGATGGGATGAGGATAGCAAGACTATAACTTTAGATGACGAAACCTATAACGATCTTGCTAAGGTAATTTCGGATGACAAATTCGCTATAGTTACTTTCAAAACTTATGCTACCATATGTTTTGCGACTTTTAGCTTATACTAATGTGTCTTTTCATCGTCTATATAGGCTAAATCAAGGTTGTGTCTATACATCAACAAATCCATACGAAATTATCATTTGTTGAGGGTGGTTTATGGGGATGACCATGCAACTGTTAGTCAGTCTAGATCCTGTTATGACCAATATTGTGTTAATGAGAAGGATGTTGTTAATTTGGATGATGTGAATGAGGAGCCTGTAGGTGAAAACAGGGAACCTAGCAAGTCTTCAATCCTAAGTAAGACAACAAGTAAATCAAAAAGCGCACAATCATCTGGTTTTAAACGCCGTAGAGATGCGGTGGAGGAGTACATGCATAACTTGGTAAACTCTTTGACCGCAATTGGTCATGCTCTAGATTCTGCGATTGGGGAGGGAGGGGGTCATGTTGAAAAAGTGGGTAGTAAAGTATGGGATTTAATGGACTGTTATGAAGAAGATGTCCTCAACGCTGCTTACGATTTTCTTATTCAAAATCTGGGTGACGCTAAAAGTTCTGTAGGTTTGCCTCTAGCACAAGGCAGCAAGTAGGTGGAGGCTTTCAAATCCAGGAGGTTGTACCCACCAAATCAGGACTAATTCCACCAGCTTGTTTATAATGGCTTATTTCATTAATGCGGTTTAGTATTTCTATAATTTTGTGTAACTATTTGTACTATCAACATGAAGACAGTTAAGAAAAGACCATTACGGCTTATCTTTGTAATATTTTGATGCAAGAACACTTGCACTATGTGCCCCTCTAAAACATTGGGTAGCTAATAGCCCATGATATGTGTAATACTTAGATATGTTGCAGCCATGTACAATACCATGGCTTACTATATTTCATATATTTCCTGTTAACTGACATATTTTTTAAGGTTTTATTTGTCCTGCTGAATACATGTTTTTTAAAGGTTTTCTTAAGCTATTTCTGTTGTCTTGCTGTTGGGTTTGCGTTGCTGTTTCAGGTCTTACTAAGTTCTGTTATTTTTAAGTTTGTTGGGTTTGCCATGCTGTTATCCTATTCTTTTATCTGCTATTTCTGTTGGGTTTGCCTGTTTTTAAGGATTTCCAACACATGTCTGACTAAGTTCTGTTATTTTTGCCCTATTTTGGCTACTTGCTAAGCTGCTATATGAAAGTTTGTTGGGTTTGCCTTGCTGTTATCCTATTCTTTTATCTGCTATTTTCTGTTGGGTTTGCCCTGTTTTTAAGGATTTCCAGCACATGTCATACTAAGTTCTCTTATGAGGGTGAACTAATCGTATGTCCCATATTTTTTTTTGTCTTTCTTGTCTATTCAGTTTATGCATTATATTTGTAGACTGATATGGGAACAAATATGATGGTTTTGGTATTTTAGCTCTTTTCTTTGTTACCTTGCAAATTTCTGTCTTGTATATGTTTTTCTTTGTCTTTCTTTCAGATTTATTCCCACATCAGCCAATGTTTTTGTATTTTACATCCTGTCTTTCTTTCACATTTAGTTTATAATTTATTGTTTAGGCTGTGATGAAGGGGGAAATATGATGTTTTTGGTATTTTGCCAAATTTTTAGTGGGCAAGGTAGTATGATGCATGGGTCACTGCGATACTAAGTTATGATGCATTCCTCATAATGCTTCGATGGGTTGAAGAGGTAACCATTCTTGCTGGATGAAAAGAAACTCCAATCTCTGAGCCTTTATTTTTAATTTCATTTAAATTTTACCTTCTAATTTTATAAATATGGTCACATGAGCTTCTTTGGACGTAAACGTATCTATTCTATAAGCTTCTTTGGATGTAAAATTAATTATTCTGAACATTTTGTCCAAAAAAATTGGCCTGTATTGTGGACGTTTTGTACAAAAAAATTGGTCAGTATACCCGAAGGCGATTTTTGGCCTGTATTGTGGACATTTTGTACAGATAAATATGGCCGTTATTGTGGACATTTTTGGTGTATTGGCCTGTATGTGCTTCAGTCAACATATGTATGTCTTCAATCTATTTTTTTACCTGGATTCTGCAGTAGGATTCATATCCAATTTTGCTTGTCTCGGGCTACAAGATTCATGTCCAATTTTGGATGTCATATTTTTTTGCATGGAGATTTGGCTCTCGGTATACATGTTTCATGTCTAATTTTGGTAACAGTTTTATGAAAATTTCCAGCAAAGAGAGACAGGTCAGATCACCATATTCATAAGGTGGTGATGCTATCAACTTCCATGTTGGTTAGCCAAACATTGAAATTGGGAGAATCTCACTTTCTAATGTCAAATACCTGTGTGTTACCAAACAATAGAAGTTGAAGAACTATACTTTCCAAAGCAACTTTATGGCTCAACCAAACATATTTTTCGGATTTTAAAATTCAGGAACTCAACTCACTTCTCCAGAATTGTAATTTATTTTCCACTCTCAACTCACTTCATGTTTACCAAACAGGCCCTAACCGCAATCAGAGCCACGTCCTCCTCAAGAAACGATGATGTTGGGCTTCGCTGACTGACCTTTCGGAGTTTGGTCACTTGATTTTCCACGTCAGCCATGACCTTCCTTAAAGCATTAGCTCACTCTTCATAGCCAGCAATGCTTTCAAGAGCTGTCACCTGGCATTCAGTGATAACCTTCACAGGCCCAATGGCAGCATTTCTGTTCAAAACTCCAGGAAGCTTTACTTTTAAAATGGAGTAGAAAGCTCTTATGACTTCCTCAGCCATCTCATCATCTTCAGAAGAGGTCGTTGGAGATGAAGCTTGATGGGGATCTTCTATCCCAGGGCGAGCTGCTTGGAAGAAAGCTGAACATGACAAATAAAGCAATACACATATCAGAAACAAAAAAAACCTACTTAAAAAGGAGTTGTAAGTTCATACCTCATGTCGGCTCTGCATCAACTGTAACCGTGGAAATGAGAGCAGACCCAGGTCGCTCACTGTCAACATCATCCAAAGCAGCATCAGGCTGCTCGCCTTCCACGATCACAGCTAGACCAGAAGCAGATTTAATAATGACCGCCTCAATGGGCCGATCAAGAACTTCTATAGTAACCGATGCCGGCTTACTGAGAGAACCAAGAGAAGCTTCCTGTCTAGCCCCGATATCTGGAGCAACCTCCGTGATCTGTTCTCTTTCCTTGTCTATAAGGGAATATATGATGGAAGTCAGCCTCATAAGTTGCACGCAAAATTAAAGTTGAAAAATCTCATCCAATGAAAAGTACAAGAATGACATACCCAGAGGAGGGTGGGTTGATTGGACTTGATTTTCATCCAAATCCTTCATCATAGCACCTATCACAGACATATCCTCCAAAAAAATGTCATAGAAGGGAGTGGCTTTCTGATCGCCATCAAGGTCTGGGCCTTCGCCCTGATCATCCCTTTGCTCAAGCCTTACAACTGAAGAAGACCTACCTTCATCCATTAGTTGAGGATGAGCAGAGGATACTATTGTTATATCTACCTCTTCAGATGAAGAAGTACCTGTCGTGGTCGTGACTTCAACGTCCTGCGTAAAGAACAAACGCAATAATGAAAAAGCTGTGTTACTTCCCGTTCCCGGAATGCGTATTTTTATACATGTACAACTCATATATATATTTATTTAGTAATTATCATGTATTATCCTGTATTTAAATTCCTTTAATTTCATGTTAATTAATTATCTGTATTTTATTTCCTGTAATTTTATTCCTGCTTTTATTCTCTGTTTCAGTCTTATTTTAGGTTCGGCCATGGTTGGTTATTTTCGGGTTCATGGTGTTTCACATGAACCGAACCACACAAACCCCACCTACCACCACCCTTTCTATTTAAGCCCCCATCTCCTTCTCTCTCTCTTCATAACTTTCCTTCACCATTACTTCTTCTTCTTCTTCATCACTCTCTCCACCAACCAACAGCAGACAAGTACATCTTGCTTCTTGCTTCCCACTTGGAGAACCATTTTTATGGTTCATTTGTCTTCCTCTTGTGATTCTAAGAGAGTTTAGTACTTAGCATTTTTGATTTCTTTGGCTCGTTTCTTCCAGATCTAAGTTTTTGTGTTCTCGGTTGTCCATGGGTTCTGAACCATGGAACTTCATTTATGGCTTGGGACGAAGGTTCCTGAGTCACGCACACGTCTTTACGTGTCTGCATGAATTTTCAGTCACGCACACGTCTTTACGTGTTAGCGTGTATTTTTAGTCACGCTCACGTTCTTACATGAGTGCGTAAATTTTTAGTCACGCTCACGTTCTTACGTGCGTGCGTAAATTTTTAGTCACGCACACGTCTTTACGTGTTAGCGTGAATTTTTAGTCACGCTCACGTCTTTGCGTGCGTGCGTGACATTTGAGTTACGCATCGTCTTTGCGTGCGTGCGTGAATTTCTTATCACTTTCCACGCTCATTTTCCACGCTCACTTTTCACGCTCACGCTGTGCGTGCATGAATTTCCCTTCACGCTCCAGCTGTGCGTGCCAACGTGAACCACTTTTCACGCTCACTCCTACTAGACTTGTTGGCGTGACTTGTTGGCCTCAGCATAGACTTGTTGGCCTGACTTTCTGACCTGGGTGCTTCTATTTGTTCTATAATTTATTCATTTAATGGTGGCATGATAATTATCCTATTATATCCTTACGCCTTTTTTATGAACTCGATAATATTAGCATGTTAATATTTTGATACATATGGTTGTGTAGAACGTGATTTGTGTCTTGAATGGTTTATGGATACCCAGAAATACTGGAACTTAACCCTGAGAGTTATAGACTCGACCCCATTTAATACTAATTGACTTTCATGCCTTGTCACCATTAATGACGATGGTTATCTTGACTAAAATTGATCATACGTTCCTAGTTCGAACTAAGAGACTGGCTAGTCGTCTTATTGAATTGAATGAATGAGACACGTTCATATTATGAACTATTGTAATCGACTGGCTGATCCCGAATATTGACATACAGGCACATACAGGCTTTAATTTATTTATTTATTTATTTATTTTACAAAAGCAGCATGTGTACTTTATGGTCAAGGTATGATTACTCCGTGGTTAGATTTGATTGTTGCATTACGCTATGTAAGACCTACAACCTAGCCGTACATGTATCATTGTAGAGTTGCGCATATCGTACCCCGTACGAAAGTACTCATTTGAATGACCATGATCCACGGCATGGGATTACACTCAACGTCGGGACTATTAAGTTAAATAAAATAATGATTGCATGTAGAGAATAGATTCCCGAGTTCCTACATGGCAGCCCTTTTTGGTACTATTAGTGCCCGACAGGCCGGCTGGTTCCCACAGATACTGTAAATCTGCCACACGGGAAGGGAGCAGTATCTGCTTATATTATTATTGTAGATTGCATATTGATGACGGGCGTCCCGCTGGGACTCGTCTAATTCATGATTGGCGCAATTGATTGACTGGATAGACTAGCCTTGCTCGCACATAGTAAGAACTGAGGAATCTTTATTGCATAATTCTAGGATAACTTGGGACTCACAATAGCAAGCCGTAGGAGTTGATTGGCCGTTCAAGATGATTTGTTTGTGTACTGTACCTACTCTGTTGCCTAACTGAGATGATAAGGATGTCAGGACATGACGGGCCAACTTCTGTCCTTGTTTGGTTGGGAGGTTGGTTCGAAGTGTCGTGATGTTATGTGAATCCTAGTGGAAAGCAGAGATCTATTATTATATTCTCTTACTTACTGGTTTAATCCTTCATATCGTCCTTCCTTGGTACTTGCTATTAGAGGTCTAACCTCTCTGGTTTTGCATGGCCAGATTTAGAGCCGGTTCCCGAGGACTCAGCTTACTTCTACCTCCAAGATGGTCAATACTAGAGGAATGATCGCAGGAGGACTCGAGTGGGTTCCTTACCTCCCCGCTCATTTTGTTATTTACTTTATACTTAGCCGTTTGGCACCGACATGTTAGTCGGATTGTCTTGCACTTAGTTTTACATAATTGTAATTAAGTCAGACTGCAGCTGATAACAATTGTGTATATGTTACTATACCATCTGGCTATATTTTGTAAAGCCAGATCTCAAGAACATTTTGATTTAAGCGTATGGGATGCCTTACTGCTTTATCTTACATGTTCTCTATTACTGTTTCTTGTTTGAACGATTAAGACAATAGATGTGAAGTGACCATAGTAAGACTTTCATGTAGTATGCACCCCCTCGTCTGGTTAGACAGCATTGATCGTATTATACGGTATTCATCTACCCGTAATACGTAGATGGCTGAGTCATTCCCCCGCTCTCCAGTATTCTGGTTCTGGGGCGTGACAAGGTTTTAATGGTGGCCCATGCAGGTCTGATTTCAGACTTGTGGGGTGTTTTGATTTATAGGATGTGTTCCCCCTTGATCTCATGATTCGTTATTCTCAACCCTTGCTTGACATTCCGGTATCCTTTGACTTTATTGATCCTTCATGTCCGGTTGTTTGATTGTTCTCTTGTCCCTTTTCTTAGGGGCACTTCGTCCGCAGCGGTCAGAGCTGGACAACAGCAGGGGCAACATGGGCAACATGACCAGGTTGGTCAGCAACAAGGGCCAGTCTCACCTCAAAAGGCTATTCAAGAAGAAGTGATAGTGGAAGCAGCAGCTGGATCACAGTATCTGGATGTTCCACCACCACCAACAGTTCCACCTACCCAAGTGGACACACCAGCCCTTCTGGAGATTATGAGAGGAATGATGGCTACTCAGCAACATCAGATGTTGGCCCAGCAGCGCATGCACACTCAGCTACAAGAGCAGAATGTGTTGCTCAACCAAGGATTGCAGACGGCTTTGGAAAGAGGAGTGAGGACAGATTCAGGAGCATCAGCCAGGTTTTGCAAGTACAACCCCCGCCGTTTCGAGGGCACGGAGGATGCCATCTCAGCAGATGCATGGCTTAAGGATATTGAGGCTATTCTGACAGCAGCTAAGGTGCCGGCAGAAGAACGTGTGGATCTAGTGAAGTTGTTACTTCAGGATCTCGTACGTGATTGGTGGGAATCAGAGGAAGTGGGCATCAGACGTCCTGTGGCTTGGGACGATTTCACTACAAGATTCAAGACCAAGTACTATGGAGTTGTGGCACGGTTTGAGCTACAAAGAAGTTTATCAACCTCAGGCAGGCCGACAAGACTGTAGATGCTTATGCAGCAGAGTTCTGCAGATTGAGTAGATTCGCCCCGGAGATGGTAGCAACAGAGAGCCAGAGGGCCATGAGGTTTCAGCAAGGGTTTCATCTTGAACTCTTGCAATTGATAGAGGGGCACAATTACCAGACTTTTGAGAAAGTATTGACGGCAACTCGAAGGCATGAGATCACCATTCTGAGGCTTGCGGTGAGGACTGGGGGTCAGAAGAGATCCCACAGTCAGATAGAAGGAGGAGGGGGAGCAGCGCCCCGAATAACAGCACCATCCACTGGCATTCGTATACACGATGTGGCGATACGAGGACCAGCACCACCACCCAGGCAGTAGCAACAGCAACAGAGGAAGAACCAGCAACCCTCGACGGGCTGCACTTATTGTGGGAAGATGGGGCACACTAGAGATGTGTGTCGAACATTGAATGGACTGTGTCTGATATGTGGAAATCCAGACCATCGGATTACCACATGTCCCATGAATTCGAGGACAGGAGGACCAGGGCAGCAGTTTCCTGCTCTGCCAGCACCAGGGGCAGGCCAGTATCGAGGACCAGCGGTGGCAGTAAGGCCATTGGTACAGCGTCCGTTAATGCCGCAGGCTCAGATGTTTCGGCAGCAGGGGCCGCCGATGCAGCAACACCAGCATAGACCACCCCATCATCATCAAGGAAGGGGCCAGCAACAACATCAGGCTAGGCCGCAGCATGGAAACCAGCAAGGAGGTCGAGGGCAAGCATTCACTCTGTCCTTGGAGGAGGCATTGGCATCGGGAGATGTTGTGGCAGGTAACATTCTCGTTGCCTCATATCCCGCAGTAGCATTATTTGATTCGGGAGCATCCCATTCATTTATATCTGCACAATTTGTGACACGACTAGGAATGGAGTTCGAGGCATTGCTAGGGAGGTTGAATATACTCACTGGTAATGGGCTCGTAGGAGTTAGTAGAGTTATTTTAGCATGTAACGTTGTAGTTTACGGGCATTCCTTACCCGTCCGGTTGATATAATTTCCTGTTGGAAATTTCGACGTTATCTTAGGCATGGACTGGCTGAAAGACAGTCATACGACAATAGATTATCGTAGAGGGAGTGTATCTTTTGATATTCCAGACATGAAGAGGTTCACCTTAGTCAGATCAGAGGCAACTCAACGTAAGCAGGGAGTAATAACGGCAATGGAAGAAGTTCAGATTCCGAAGGTAGTTGAAGAGTTTCTAGACGTATTTCCTGAAGAACTCCCAGGTCTACCACCGGTTAGAGATATTGAGTTCAGTATAGAATTGGTATCAGGAACTAAACCGATATCAGATCGAGTTTACAGAATGGCGGATTCAGAGCAGGCCAAGGTATATCAGCACAAAGAGGAACTAAAGGAGAAGAAGTTCATCCAAGCTAGCGTGTCGCCATGGGCAGCACCAGTGGTACTTGTGGGGAAGAAGGAGGGGTCATCCAGATTGTGTATTGACTACAGGAAGCTTAACGCAGCAACAGTGAAGAACAAGTACCCATTACCCAGGATCGACGACTTATTTGATCAGTTGAGCAAAGCTAGAGTGTTCTCCAAGACAGATCTTCGTTCAGGGTACCATCAGGTGAGGGTTCGGAAAGAAGATATTCCCAAGATAGCATTTAGATCGAAGTATGGGCATTATGAATTCTTAGTAATGCCGTTTGGTTTGACCATTGCTCCAGCAATATTCATGGATTTGATGAATCGCATCTTTATGCCATATTTAGACCAGTTTGTCGTTGTGTTTCTTGACGACATACTCGTATACTCTGCTAGTGAAGAGGAGCATGAAGACCACCTCAGGAAAGTGTTACAGGTTCTGAGAGAGAACCAGTTGTATGCCAAGCTCAGTAAGTGTGAGTTTTGGTCGGATCATATTTCATTTTCGGGTCACATCATATCAGGAGCTGGAGTAGCAGTAGATCCCAAGAAGGTAGAAGCAGTGGAAAGTTGGCCAGTACCCAAGACCGTAGCAGATGTGCGGAGTTTCTTGGGAATAGCAGGATATTACAGAAGGTTTGTGTCAGACTTTGCAAGGCTTTCAGCACCCATGACCCGCTTGACCCGGAAGGATGTACCATTCGTTTGGTCGGCAGAATGTCAGGCATCATTCGAGACTTTGAAGCAGAATTTGATATCAGCACCTATTCTTGCATTGCCAGTTGGACCCGGAGGTTTTACAGTATATTGTGATGCGTTAGGTAAAGTACTTGGATGTGTCCTTATGCAACATGGGAAGGTGATAGCATATGCATCTAGGCAGCTTCGGGACCACGAGAAGAATTACCCAACTCAAGATTTGGAGTTAGCGGTAGTAGTGTTTACTTTGAAGCTATGGAGGCATTACTTATATGGTGACCGAGTGGACATGTACACAGACCATAAAAGTCTGAAGTACATCTTTACTCAGAAGGAACTAAACATGAGGCAGAGGAGATGGTTGGAGTTGATTAAGGATTATGACGTGGAGCTTCAGTATCATCCAGACAAGGCTAATGTAGTAGCAGACGCTCTTAGCAGGAGAGGCGGCACATTTATATTGACAACACAGAGGCATATCTTAGAAGACCTTCAGGAGATGGGCATCGAAGTTATACTTCCTAGTGATGTAGGAGTTCTAACAAGTCTGCAAGTTCAATCCGACTTGGTAGGCAGGATCAAGGCAGCTCAGGCACAAGACCCAAGGAATCAGAAGCTTAGGGCAGAATATGAATCAGGACTCAGGAAGGAGATGAGAATTCATGAAGATGGTACACTTATGTTTGGATTACGTCTATGTGTGCCTAGTAGAGATATCAGACAGGAGGTTATGGCAGAAGCTCACAGTTCTCAGTATTCTATTCATCCTGGAGGGACCAAGATGTACCAAGATATCAAGCAGCATTTCTGGTGGAAGGGGATGAAGAGGGAGATAGCTAGATTTGTTTCCCGTTGCTTGGTATGTCCGCAAGTGAAGGCAGAACAGCAGAGGCCGCTGGGTTATTGCAACCGCTTCCTATCCCGGAATGGAAATGGGAGCATATTACAATGGACTTTGTGACCAGTTTACCGAGATCACCAAGTTGTAAGGACGCTATTTGGGTAATAGTGGACCGACTTACAAAGGTAGCACACTTTCTTTCTTTCAGAGTAGGACAATCTACAGAAAAGTTGGCAGAGTTGTATATGCAACAGATAGTCAGGCAGCATGGAGTCCCTGTCAGTATTGTGTCGGATCGAGATACCCGCTTTACATCACATTTCTTGAAGAGCTTACATCATAGTCTGGGTACCAAGTTAAGATTTAGCACGGCTTACCATCCGCAGACGGATGGGCAATCAGAAAGAACGATTCAGACTTTAGAAGATATGTAACGAGCTTGCACTCTAGATTTTGGAGGGTCTTGGGAGAGTCACCTGCACTTAGTCGAGTTCTCATACAACAATAGTTATCAAGCCAGTATCCAGATGGCGCCATTCGAAGCACTATATGGTAAGAAGTGCAGGTCGCCGCTTGCATGGAATGATATCGGGGAGAGGAAGATGTTAGGCCCAGAAATGATTATTCAGACGGTTGAAGTGGTTAAGGGAATTAGAGAGCGACTTCGAGTTATGCAGGATCGGCATCGTCATTGGGCGGACTAGCATCGTAGGCCGTTAGAGTTCTCTGTTGGAGACCACGTATTCTTGCGGATCTCATCTACTCGTGGGGTCATTAGATTTGGCGTTCGCGGGAAATTGAGTTCGCGGTACGTGGGCCCATTTGTTATCCTTGATCGGATAGGCAATGTTGCTTATCGTTTATCCCTTCCACCTTTGTTACGAGAGGTGCATGACGTGTTTCATGTATCTCAATTATGTAGGTATGTATCGGACCCTAGCCATATCCTCGATCATTCTGAGCTGGTTGTTGGTACCAACCTGTCTTACGAGGAACAGTCTGTGTCCATTTTGGACCGAAGAGAGAAGATACTTAAGAACCGAACAATTAGTCTTGTCCGTATTGCTTGGGGTCATCACTCCTTGGGAGAGTCAACGTGGGAACGTGAGGATGATATCCAATCACAGTACCCACACCTGTTTGACTCACAAGGTATATCTCTTTCTGTATACCTTGATTGTCCTGATTCTTCATGCTTATCGCCTTATGGGTAGAGCTACTTGATATCGTAGAATGATGAATTTACATATATAGTACTTGCTTTTGATATGGTAAAAATGATTGCTTGCTCACTAGAATTGCTTGTATTAGTTAGCTCGGATATTTCTACTTGCTTGGATTTGAAATTTCGAGGACGAAATTTTTCTAAGGTGGGTAGAGATGTCACTCCCCGTTCCCGGAATACGTATTTTTATACATGTACAACTCATATATATTTATTTAGTAATTATCATGTATTATCCTGTATTTAAATTCCTTTAATTTCATGTTAATTAATTATCTGTATTTTATTTCCTGTAATTTTATTCCTGCTTTTATTCTCTGTTTCAGTCTTATTTTAGGTTCGGCCATGGCTGGTTATTTTCGGGTTCATGGTGGTTCACATGAACCGAACCCCACAAACCCCACCTACTACTACCCTTTCTATTTAAGCCCCCATCTCCTTCTCTCTTTTCATAACTTTCTTTCACCATTACTTCTTCTTCTTCCTCATCACTCTCTCCACCAACCAACAGCAGGCAAGTACATCTTGATTCTTGCTTCCCACTTGGAGAACCATTATTATGGTTCATTTGTCTTCCTCTTGTGATTCTAAGAGAGTTTAGTACTTAGCATTTTTGATTTCTTTGGCTCGTTTCTTCCAGATCTAAGTTTTTGTGTTCTCGGTTGTCCATGGGTTCTGAACTATGGGAACTTCACTTCTGGCTTGGGACGAAGGTTCCTGAGTCACGCACACGTCTTTACGTGTCTGCGTGAATTTTCAGTCACGCACACGTCTTTACGTGTTAGCGTGTATTTTTAGTCACGCTCACGTTCTTACATGAGTGCGTGAATTTTTAGTCACGCTCACGTTCTTACGTGCGTGCGTGAATTTTTAGTCATGCACACGTCTTTACGTGTTAGCGTAAATTTTTAGTCACGCTCACGTCTTTACGTGCGTGCGTGACATTTGAGTTACGCACCCGTCTTTGCGTGCGTGCGTGAATTTTATATCACTTTCCACGCTCATTTTCCACGCTCACTTTTCACGCTCACGCTGTGCGTGCGTGAATTTCCCTTCACACTCCAGCTGTGCGTGCCAACGTGAACCACTTTTCACGCTCACTCCTACTAGACTTGTTGGCGTGACTTGTTGGCCTCAGCATAGACTTGTTGGCGAGACTTTCTGACCTGGGTGCTTCTATTTGTTCTATAATTTATTCATTTAATGGTGGCATGATAATTATCCTATTATATCCTTACGCCTTTTTTATGAACTCGATAATATTAGCATGTTAATATTTTGATACATATGGTTGTGTAGAACGTGCCTTGTGTCTTGACTGGTTTATGGATACCCAGTAAGACTGGAACTTAACCCTGAGAGTTATAGACTCGACCCTATTTAATACTAATTGACTTTCATGCCTTGTCACCATTAATGACGATGATTATCTTGACTATAAATTGATCATGCGTTCCAAGTTGGAACTAAGAGACTGGCTAGTCGTCTTATTGAATTGAACGAATGAGACACGTTCATGTTATGAACTATTGTAATCGACTGGCTGATCCCGAATATTGACATACAGGCACATGCATGCTTCAATTTATTTATTTATTTATTTATTTATTTATTTATTTTACAAAAGCAGCATGTGTACTTTATGGTCAAGGCATGATTACTCCGTGGTTAGATTTGATTGTTGCATTACGCTATATAAAACCTACAACCTAGCCGCACAGGTATCGTTGTAGAGTTGCGCATATCGTACCCCGTACGAAAGTACTCATTTGAATGACCGTGATCTACGGCATGGGATTACACTCAACGTAGGGACTATTAAGTTAAGTAAAATAATAATTTCATGGAGAGAATAGATTCCCGAGTTCTTACATGGCTGCCCTCTTTGGTACTATTAGTGCCCGATAGGCCGGCTGGTTTCCACAGATACTGTAAATCTGCCACACGGGCAGGGAGCGGTATCTGCTTATATTATTATTGTATATTGTATATTGATGACGGGCGTCCCGCTGGGACTCGTCTAATTCATGATTGGCGCAATTGATTGACTGGATAGACTAGCCTTGCTCGCACATAGTAAGAACTGAGGAATCTTTATTACATAATTCCAGGATAACTTGGGACTCACAATAGCAAGCCGTAGGAGTTGATTGGCCGTTCAAGATGGTTTGTTTGTGTACTGTACCTACTCTGTTGTCTAACTGAGATGATCAGAATGTCAGGACATGACGGGCCAACTTCTGTCCTTGTTTGGTTGGGAGGTTGGTTAGAAGTGTCGTGATGTTATGTGAATACTAGTGGAAAGCAGAGATCTATTATTATATTCTCTTACTTACTGGTTTAATCCTTCATGTCATCCTTCCTTGTGGTACTTGCTATTAGAGGTCTAATCTCTCTGGTTTTGCATAGCCAGATTTAGAGCCGGTTCCCAAGGACTCAGCTTACTTCTACCTCCAAGATGGTCAATACTAGAGGAATGGTCGCAGGAGGACTCGAGTGGGTTCTTTACCTCCCCGCTTTTTTTGTTATTTACTTTATACTTAGCCGTTTGGCACTGACATGTTAGTCGAATTGTCTTGCACTTACTTTTGCATAATTGTAATTAAGTCAGACTGCAGCTGATAACAATTGTGTATATGTTACTATACCATCTGGTTATGTTTTGTAAAGCCAGATCTCAGGAACATTTTGATTTAAGCGTATGGGATGCCTTACTGCTTTATCTTACATGTTCTCTATTACTGTTTCTTGTTTGAACGATTGAGACAATAAATGTGAAGTGACCATAGTAAGACTTTCATGTAGCATGCACCCCCTCGTCTGGTTAGACAGCATTAATCATATTATACGGTATTCATCTACCCGTAATACATAGCTGGCTGAGTCATTCCCCCGCTCTCCAGTATTCTGGTTCTGGGGCGTGACAAGCTGTCACGACCCGCACCCACTGTGAGGGTACGAGAGCGTAACAACGCCCAGCCTACGCCGGTCGGCGGTAGAACGCTATTCTAGGTCATGAACTATAACTAACATAATATGAATACTCTACATACGGAGGACAACACAGAGGTACAACTCAATCACAATCTATGGTAGAATGTAGCATGATGAAAAATAGATAAGAAATCCTCAACTGAGGTACAGCAGAAAAAAAATAATAAAGTCTCAACATCTCTAAAATATACAACTCTGAAAATAAGACAACAGCTAAACATGAAAAGAAAGGACAGTCTAAGCTATCTATACTATACAAGGTATCATCCTGAGCAGCTGCCTGAACCTCCCCAGGGGTCCAGGTCGCGAGTGTCAACTAGACAAACTCCAAGTAAGGGTGCAGGGTTCCTCATCATCCTCTGTAAAATTTTCAACAGGTCCAGTCAGGATGGGAGCGAGCACAAAATATCTCACGCAGTTCATATCATGTTAGGAAGTATAAAGCATGCAATAGAGTAAGGTACATGAAACGCTGAAAGAAAGAAGTATATGAGAAACAGTAGAGATTTGATAACAGGAAATATCTAAATATGATAAGTAAGAACTGTAAGCCTACTGTAATTTAGAGTACAATATGGTTATGTAAACGGTCTAGAAAAATACAATGGTAACTCCATTGTACGTGGGTGTACACTAGACATATACAATAGTTATATAATCTTGTACAATAGGATTTGAGTACATAACCAATTCTACTCCCCCTCCCCAATCAATACACAAGGATCCACTCCAGTTACGTTATCTTGCACAAAAGTGTACAATATTATACAATAGATGTACAATATTATACAATAGATGTACAATATTATACAATAGTTGTACAATGTTATACAATAGTGTACAATGGTCTATCCCTGGGACTCATGTGATACTGAGAGTACAATATGCACAAGGAGTGTACAAGGATATATGTATTCAATAAATACAATATGGAAGTGAAACGCACATCACAATATGTATCTAGCGAATACAAGGGGATAACATCCCAAAAGGAGATCCATATAGTACCAATCCGTGATAACAATCGTGTCAGCATCAAGTACAGTAATCTAGAGCAAGAATGTAAATCCAGACAAGTATGAAACGGTCAGAGAATGTACTCGCCTGGTATCTGAATGTCTGAAGTAAATGTACTGTCCGAGATTAGGTACCTGACTCCTAGTTAGAGCAACACAAGTTAAGATGTATACATGGGATGATAAATGTAATCTACGATGCGTCTGTATGCTGTCTAGGTCAAAATAGACTAAAGTCAACACTTGGTCAACTCCAGTCAACTACACCAGTCAACTAGGTCAACTAGGCCACTCCTAACCCCAGCAAGTCTAATAAGTCTCACTAGGCCTAACCAAGCCTAGTCTAGCAATCACACACCAATCACAAGGCTATACAAGCCAACACAAGTCACACATCAAGATACATCACTATCATGCATATTCGATATTTTATATATATATATATATATATATATATATATATATATATATATATATATATATAAGAGAAAAGAACTAACATTTAAAGCTATGTGTGTGTGTGTGAACATGGAGGTGTACATGAAAAGAGAAATCAACACTAGTTATGAGTTTACACTACACATGGCACAAAGCTAACCCATTTACATTACACATGTATTATACTTAACATGCATGGCTACAAGTATACATCTATATACATTAGAGTAGAGACTATTTAAGTTATAACTAACATGCATCTATACTTTACATAAATCTATATATATTATAGCAATCACTTAGAGAAGGGTTACATGGCATGGTGGTTGATATAGAGTGGGGTATCCTTGTGCAGAGGGTGAAGTTCATTCTCAGTTTAGTTCCACATTTACATATAAACTAAAGTGAGATATCCCATAAACTGGTGTAACTAACCACATAAAATGAACCATGTTATCTGAAATCTGCCATTAAGCCAACATCCCATATGCATACAACTCATGCATCGTCTAATACTGAAATTAACTAACATTTCGAATTAAGGGGTTGAAGGTTAACATTACATTCATAGACATTCCACTATATTGAAAACTAAAATTGGCTTGGCAATAGAAAAAGGAAGGTATATATGCTTACATGGACAGTTCAGTGTTCGAACAACCTAAAATGAACTAACATTCAATCTAAATATCAGCTATGCATTGGTTCTATGTCTACATATAAAATCTGATATTGCATTTACAATATTTATACATTATGCATTCATATCTATCATTACATATATATCTTGTATTTATATCTAGCATTCATTATATACTTTCATGCATGCATTGTATATCATTCTTTCATTCGTGCATTTATGTATTGCTTACATACATTACATTAATTGCATTCCTACATGCTTGCATTCAACCATATATATACATTAATGTAAAGAGGATATATATCATATATATATATATCATTTCATTCATCTAACATATCATACATTACATCTATTATTATATTACATTCATGCTTGCATTCATTCATCATTCATTTATTCTCTTGCACCAATATATGCACTACACATTACATACTATGGAACCTACATATTCATCACAAGCCATACTTATACATGCTTACATTAGATAGGATACTTACACCTCATACATCATTTATTTAACCATTTACTCATGCTTGCATTCCCTATTTAATTACTTGATGTATATACATTAACATGGGTTAAAATCAAATAGAACATTATATTACACATAAGGGTGCACAAGATGCATATGCCGAATAGTAACTCCTACTAATAATCAATACTGTACCATCTCAGCATGAATTAAAATTTAGGATTAAAGTATATTATAGATCTATGTGTTAGCTTTCCGAAATTTCAAACGGATCGCGTTTTCGTTTCCGGAAACTCCAAGAATAGCAAAAACACCGAGAACGCGTTTGTCTTTCGTACAGCTGACACTCAAATAATTCTCCAAAAAGTTACAAAAAGAATTAGGCCTATTAATACATGTTTTTGGAAAGCTAACTTCAATACGCTTCTTTTAAAAAAACGGAAGATTAAACCGAACTTTGAGCTAGAAGTTATGACATTTCTAAGTTAGGGCTGAAATTAAAAACGTGGATAAAAATCATGACGGATTTAGGTAGTTTGAGACAAAAGAACACAAGTATATAACATAATATATCAAGAACTCACTCTCTACACTAATATATATATGAGACACTATAGAACACATCTCCAATACAAAAATATGAGATTAAACATGTAATAATTCATTCATACATAACAACAACACATAGTGTGTCCAAATTTAGGATTTTCCCACATGGACACAACCACAACACAAAGGACACTCCTATGACCTCCAAATGGACACGAAATGGACACAAATGGAGATACAACCATGGGGGTCATTCCTATGGGTTCAAAATAGACCTATATGCATGAGGAAATAAAAAGGAGAAGGGATTTATACCTCCCGGTAGATCGAATCGAATAAAAGCCTTCCCGGAGCGACACCGACACGTAGAGATTCCAAAAGGACACGAACGAGCTCCGAATCCTCCCAAACTTGGGTAGCTTCCTCCTTAGCTAGAATGGAGAAGGAAAGAAGAAGATTTGGTGGTGAAATGGATGGATTTGGTGGAGAAATTGCTAGGGATTGCTCTCTAGGAATTTTGGGAAGAACAAGAGAGAGAGTGTGGATGAGAATAATGAAATGAACTTGAGCCTATCCTCTCCCAAAGTGGCTGCCATATGGGGCTATTTTTCCTATTATGGTAAGGTCCAAAATGCCCCCACTAATCTATTCTATAAGTATTAGGAAAGGGCTAATTGGTTGGGGCTAAATTAGTCATTCTAAAGTCTCTAATCACACTAACCTTATCCATAATAAATAGTCTAACCTCTAACTAAAATATTTCTATCATGTGGACTAAAATTAATATCATGTGGGCCATGCCTAACTAGTGTGTAGGTCCCACTAGAGTCAACACTACCCCCGGGTCCCCGTTTCAAGTCGGATTGAGCTGAAATTCGAACCCGACTCAAATAATCACAAAACAATATCATAAATAATAAAATAAATTTCAAAAATATTTTAAAAATACAAATGACAAAAATACCCCTGTTCCTGAAAACTGGGGGTGACAAATTCCTCGAAATTAAAACCAAACAATAGTAAAATGTCAAAATCACAAGTCATAATTTTAAATAGTTTAAAATTGATTAAAAATCACCAAAAATCATAATATAAAATAATTATCAATAAATAATAATTATAATTATAAAATTTCAAAATTATCGTCATCTGGAAAACTGGCTGTTACAAAAGCTTCTAACGGATTGACCAAAATGGCTATAGATTTTAGGAAGGGATCTACCTCCCGAAAGGTAATGGCCCGCAACACTGTTCCACCACTCCCGGTCTGCTGGAAAGATCTTCTGGGTGGAGGCGAGCCGGCATTAACGTTTGTGACATTCTTTCTTCCTCGGAAGATAACAACCTTCTTCCTTTTGGACCGTGGAACCAGCTCAGTAGAAGCATTTCTCTTATGAGGAATATCAGGAAGAGGTTCTTCAATATTATTCCTCTGAGGTGCTGCAACAACAGGTTCCTCAAGAGCGACTGTCTGTTGTGGTACTGCAACCGGCTCAACTGAGGGTGCAGCGCCTTCCTTTTTGTGACCTCTCACTGTGTGCACTCGTCCTATATCAGCAAGAGTGGGGGCAAGCCTAGTCCCCGATATTAAACTATGCTCACGGTCATACCGAGAATGAAGGGTATTGACCTGAATATAGAAACTTGGCAGCAACAAAGAGTATGTGGATTTTAGGCTTATCTTCTGGCAGGGTAAAAATTGTCCCCGTACATCCAGCATTGTAGTAGCCCCATGCATGTACCCCATCGATCAGGCTTCCTATCAACTGTAAATAAGGGCTGGGGATGCCCAAAAGAAGTTAGCTGTAGCCGAACTGCCATACAAAGCGACCCGGTAGATAAGGTTCCAGAAAAGTGTGATTCCTATCCCTGAGCACCAGATGGGAAGGCCTGACGGACTGGAACCAACGGAACGCCCCAATAGGAAGTCTAGTACTGAGTACTCCCTCATATACTAGAGTGTCTCCTGCACGGCCACTACCAGACAGAGGTGACACTCTGAAGAATTTATAATTCTGCAGGAAACTCAAAGCCTTCATGCAAACATGCACCCCTGTGACGGTCCAATCCGCATCTTTGAATCTTTGAAAAAAGGCATCTCCCGCCAAAGAGTCTGCAATCAGCCTGACATTCATTAATCTGGGACAGTGCAGCACCAGCCATCCCATCAGATAATGAAAGGAAAATTCAGTCCTAACAAAATCTTTTCTACCATCAGGTCTCACTGCGTTCACAATGAAGTATCGCAAGCCTCGTTGGATGGCACAGACCATCGCAGAAAACAGGGCAAGCTGGCATCCAAAGGCCATCTTTACAGCCGAAAGTATCATGCCCTGGATTATTCTTTCAATAGACCCTGAACCACCAGGGACTACACAATCACGGAGCCATGTCATCAGAAAAGCGGCTAGCATAGCCTTTTTCGACAGCTTGAACTCGGCTTGCCTGAAGAAATGATAAACCGTAAAGTTCTCCTCAGGATCATCACTATCTTCGGTGTCTTCAACCCCGTAATCTTCCATCAATTACTCTATTTCAGATTTTGTCGAGGGCTTGGAGTCGAGAAAGAGATTGGGCCGTCTTCTTCTTCTCTGATGAAGATGTAGTTGGTCCAGTCTCTCGTATGGAGAAGAGACCCCTCAGTCTTACCCTTTTTTGTGACCTGGTGACAAATGAAGAGGTGACAGAGTAACTCTTTGTACACCTCCATCATCTAGGAGTTCTCTCTCTCCAAATCTAGGAGCTCCTCATCACATGGGACATATTCTTCGTATGGCTCAGTCCCCTAGGGAAGTTTTGATATCGCCTGTATCTCGTGAAGAGCCAGACCCATCTCTCCACTCGCAGTAAAGAAGGTACATGTTTGATAGTTTTACAACTCCACTAATGAGATAAACATAGGCCAGTTAACCTTTATGCCATATTTGGTTGCTCTAACGGCATAAAAAAGGTCGATGGCTTTTAGGGTAGCCTCGTAAGTCGAAAGCACCCATCCAGTAAGGTCGCTCCAGATTGGGACAGAGTATCTCCAACCTTCCATCTGTAGCTTCCTCCCGGATACGACTTCTTCTTTGACAACATCAGGTTGGAGAGAGTCTCAGCAGCGTAAGGGTGAAGATCAGTCGGGACATCGTTTATTATGGCCCCAGGATGCAGACCATTCGTAGTGTAGGACATGGAGCCCTTGACACACTTGAAAGTGTCCTTCTTTCGGTCACCAGAGTTGAATTGGATCCTTCCAGAAACGACCCCATGTAGTTCAGGGGTCAGGTCCCATTTTATTTGCCTCCGTACAGCTAAATCAGTAAACGCTGATAGAGGGTATTGGCGCTTCATCGATGGTAACCATATCCTTTGTTATTTAGCCTAACCACCAGAGGGTCTTCTAGACATATCATCTCGTCGTCCTTAAAGCTTCGTGCCCCACCGAGTGTGAACTTCTCATCATTCATCATCTGCTTTAAGAATATTTTGTCCTGCTCAAGCATAGCGATCACCCGTACCGAAGGCTAGTCGTGGCTGATCTTCACCTGAGCTTTTGTGACCATTACGGTGATGAGCCTTGAATCTAGAGCATGGCGGATGGAGCAAAGAGGAATCGAACCAAGAGCCGAGATAACCTTGTTAACTGCGAAGACATAAGGAAGAGTCAGACTTAGAATCTACAGAAAAGAGAGCTAAATACTGAGAAATTCTATGTGCCCTGATGTTATGCGCCCAAACGGCCTGTGGGAGAATAAGCACAAGTTCTGTGTGGGCGCATAAGCACAAGTTCTGTGTGGGCACATAAGCTCATATTCTGTATGGGCGCATAACACAAAGTGTGTGGGCACATGACACAACCAAGTGCCTAGGCGCATAATACAACAAAGTGTGTAGGCGCATCCATCTATGAGCGCATAAGCATGCTCACAAAATAAGGGTTTGCTTTGGGTGCATATCGATGGTTATGCGCCCAATCAGAAAAAAGTTCGAGCGTGACAAATTAACGCTCGATATTCATTTTTTGAGACATCGCCTCACCCAGGATGGGGTCCTGAACCAGATAAGATGCTGCCAAAGGAAGAGAACTAGCTGGTGCAGCCTTCTTGCCCTTTGCAGACCACTTGGGAGTCGAAGTAGCCTTGGAAGACATGATTGCTTGAAAGAGAGTAAAGGAAAAAACTCTTTATAAATTCTGAGGAAAAATAAGAGAGAATGAGCTTTCTCTCTATTCAAGGCCTATTTATAGACATGAACGGGGAGCTATGCGACCACATGGACTATGCGCCCACATACTCTATGCGTCCACATGATCTATGCGCTTGTGCAAAGACAGTCTTTTGCAGATTATGTGCCTACTTTTTGCTGATACAGACTACGCATAGAGAGCGGACATTTTCAAATTTTGTTCCAAAATGAGCCTATCGCTTCAGATTTCCAAGGAAGATCTCAACAGCCACATTTCGACAGCCTGACAGCCACATTTCCCCTCTACAAAGACAGATAGAACGGAGAGCATATCAAGAGCCAAATTGCTGCCCTTCTTGCCAGTGAGCCGAAAGTTAGCAATTTTCTTAGATTTTCTCCCACTTTTGTAATCGGAGTGTCAACGGAGTAAAGGAGCAACTATCGCTTGATCTCCATCGTCCCATTCCCCAGAATTCTTTTTGTACTCGGGGATCCTCAGTACAGGATCTCTCCGGTGTACTCGATTTGTGTTACCTTGTGCCAATAAGAAAAGATAGTATTTCTTCTTCTTTTTTGTGTGTGTCCATATCATGTTCCTAATTCTACTTTGGAATTGGCAGTTGCTGAAGTAACCTCCCGGTCTCTACTTTTTGGCTTTGACCATTGGCACACTAAACATCTAAGGACAAAGTGTGCTACTTCCATCTTCATTCCATACTACAATACATGCTCTTTCAAATCCTTGTACATCTTTGTAGCTCTAGGATGAATAGAATACTGAGATTTATGAGCCTCAAGCTTAATTTCCCCACGTAGATATCCCATAGGCACACATAACCTAGTCCTATGTTGTAATAAGCCTTCCTCTACAATAATAAACTCATCCACTTACCCAGCTTGTGCTTACGCTCTGATCTACTGTGGTCTCTCATCTTGATACTGAGTCTCTCAAATTTTGTCCATCAAACTAGACTGGATCAGCATACCCATCATCTGACCTTCAAATCATGAAATAACAACTTTTATAACCAAACACTCTAAGTATTATAGTAAATGATGATCCATTGTCAGAAATATAGCCATGGGACATTTGCTCAGTACATGACAACGTTTGTTTTTCTAGGATGATACTATAAGTTGATAGCAAAACCCCTCATCAATTCTAGCCATCTATGCTGCCTCATATTCAAGTCTTTTTGAGGGAAGACATTTCAAACTCTTATGATCTGTGAATATTTTATCTCTTTCTCCATACAGATAATGCTTCCATAACTTTAAAGCAAAGTTCACTACTGCCAATTCTAGATCATTATTTATTATGACAATAGGTTGAACAAACTTTTTATAACATGTAAAAGTACAAAAAGAGCTCATGAATAGGAGATTTAAGTATAATAATTTCTGGGGAAGTGTGACGATGGAGATCGAGTACTGCAGCGGCTCCTTTACTCTGTTGACAATCTGACGACGATTTGAACTTGCTCGAACTTTCTGACGCTCAAGATTAGTACTCGCGGTTGCTGAATTAGAAAAATACTGACCTTTTTAATAATGGAGAACTCCTTCTATTTGTTTGCCAAGCATATGTGCGATGTGCTTGAGGTTTGTTGGGCTTGCAGGAGCATTGCACGTTGAGATATGAGATAATCTGCTATAATTGCACGGTGAGGGCTGCTGCTGAGTGGATACATGGTAGACGTTGAGATTCCTTTCTATCAAGATTTTCGGGTGGTTATTATCATAACCGAATAAATGACACATGGTGTGTGCTTATGGATTGATATTCTTGATCGGATGTAGCCGAGTGGGTTTTGCTCCTATCCATAGAGTCGGACCTTGTTCCTATATAAGGGGCAGCGGTTTAAAAAAATCTATTGGATATTGCCCTTATCAACAGAACCAAACTTCGTTCATATCTTAGGAGCGACGGTTTAAACAAACCGATTGAATATTGCTCCTATCAACAGAACCAAACTTCATTTTTATCTTAGGGGCGGCGGTAAACAAATTGGATCATATCTGAAAGATATTTATATGCCAGTGTGGCCATATGGAACATGTCACCTCATAGAACTGTGCGTCTATATGAGCTGCGCTTTTGGTAAGGTTTCAATGCCACTGCACTTTTGGGCGACAAAGAGACTGTGCTGAGGTAACGAAGTCACTGTGCTTTTGGGCGATGAGGAGACTATGTCAATGTAACGAAGTTACTGTGCTTTTGGAGCGAAGAGGAGACTTATGATTCAAAGATGAAGGACTCACTACACTTTTGGGTCATTGCGCTTTTGGATGAGGAGGAGACCGTGTTTCAAAGATAACTAAGTTACTACGTTTTTGGGGTAACGAGGAGACTGTGTTTCAAAGACAGTTGAGTCACTGCACTTTTGGGCAACGAAAAGACTGTTTCCAAGACAACTGAGTCACTGTTCTTTTAAGGTGACGAGGAGACTGTTTCCAAGACAACTGAGTCACCGAACTTTTGGAGCGACGAGGAGACTTATGATTCAAAGATGACGGAGTCACTACACTATTGGGCAACGAGAAGACTGTGTTTCGAAGACAACTGAGTCACTGTGCTTTTAGGGCGACGATGAGATTGTGTTTCGAAGACAACTGAGTCACTGCACTTTTACAAAGCAATGAGGGACATCTGAGGGCTTTGTGAAGCGCTTGCATTTTTACGAAACGTCCAAGGACATCTGAGCTACTTGTGATTAATGACTCCCTTTATGTCTGCTGAGTCACTGTATCTTTAATTACCACCGTTTTTTTGGCAAATTCGAGAGGTTCTTGGCTTAGGATTCAGTCAAATGAACCTATTAAATGACATTCATTGTGTTGAGTCCAAGGTTCATCCCATTAATTCGAGGGTCTTTGACCTGTTGACACGTGGAAGTTGGGGTTGGACCATATATAGCCTATATAAAGGGAAGCTTTTCAGAGTAGCCACATCCATTGTCTCTTAGCATTTCTACCGTAATACTTGATCCCGACTTAGCTTCGAACGACCGTTGGCCAGGCACAAGTTAACTGTTGGTTGTGGATCTCTTCGTTCAAAGAAGTCGTGTCCTTATAGAAGAACAGCTACTGGGTTTTGAGATGCACTTGAGCGTTTGGCGTAAGGAGTTCGAACCTGAACAACATCTTGGAGGTCTTCGAGGTCCAAGCTACCGTATTTGGATTTATTTCCAACCCGAAGAGCCACGGGTTCTGCTCTACCCTGTTCAATAATGGCTTTATTAGCCATATTATGGTGGGGCTATACGCCCTATTATGCTGGAAGAGCCGCGGGCGGTGTTGCTAGCAGGAGCTACTTTCTTTGTTCGAGCCAAAAGCTGCTTCATTAGCCATATTTGAGATCTTTCGCTGTGACGAGGAAGTACCTTACTCTGACACTGCTGCACATTTGGGGGCTGCGCACTTTCTGAAGACTGCATGCTGGTAGATTTTAGGTGTTTAGTCTTTATCTGTAATCATGAAGAATCTGTAATAGATTTTTGTATACATGATTTTAATAAAGAACTTCTTTTTATGCACTGCTTCCCTTATTTCTCTGAGTTGATGTGCGCAGCCATTTTAGTACTTCCTGCTCTTTTGTGAAACATGAATGCCTTCTTTGCTTTCATAGATGTTGTACTTTTTCATGCTTCTACCAGAAACAAGTTCGCAACACTTTGAACATAAGCATGACACATGGCTTTTGAAAATTTGCTCAACACGCTTGCTGACAGGCTGTCGTCACGCCCATCCTTCAGCATCAAATACCTTGAGCCGTTATTTCACTTAAAGTTAGTTATAATTCCTCGTTTTTAGGAAACAACCATCATGATTTCGACACTTAATTCCTACGTCGTTCGAAAAGTTCCTCCGAATAGGAAAGGATTTTGTCCCTATTCGCTGACGTGGCTTCACCCTATAAGTAGGGACTATTTGGAGAGAGTAAACTTTCTCTTTTTTTTCCTTCTATATCAGAGCTTTCTTATTCCTCTCGAATTTCTAGCTTTTCTGCCATGGCTCCCAAGAAGTCGAGAACCCCGAAAGCTCCGCGTGCGGCTACGGCGAGTACGAAGAAGGCTAGAGGGAAACGTCTTATCTCAGAGGCCGTCAATGACGATGACTCTCCCTCAGTCAATATTGCCGTGCACGTCGACGTGCGACCGCATTTTGCTAGTAGGTGTTTAGTGCTTCGCTGATGTGCATGAGCATTTTACTTCATCGAAGTAGCGTCTTATAAATGTGCTGAAGCTTTTCTCGCTGATGCGCATGGGGCACCATCCTTCGGAGTGGTGTCTTGAAGATGTACTAAAGCTTTTTCTTCCTGATGCGCATGAGGTGCTATTCTTTGGAGTGGTGTCCTGAAGATGTGCTAAAACTCTATCAACCGATGCGCATAGTCGTTAATTTTACAAAAATAACGACTGTGAGATGTGCGATGTTTCACCGAATGGACAGTCCCTTGTGCGCAGCGCTTTTTTGAATCGCCTACGCGGGCTGTCTCATGCTGACATGCAGCGCTTTTTGAATCGACTGTGCAAACATTTCAATACAGAAGCGTAGTGCCACGAGGCTGTGCCTTCGTACTTCTTTTTATAGAAGTTACTTTTATTTTTCTGACACATTTTGTCCTTGAGCAGTTTCTGTGTCCATGCCTCTCTTTGGGGATATTTGTAACGCCCCAATCACAAAATACCTAGGACTAAGTACGTAGACATGCTAGCTACATACATACGAAGTATACTCCAATATATAAAATTCTCGTATGTATACATAGGTTGTAAAATACAGTAATCCATGACAACTAATCTCATCCACAATAAGAAAATAACTGTATAATAAAAACCAACTCTGAATTTACCATTTGTACAAAAGTTGGACGGAGATAGATCCACTACCAACCATTTAAATAAGAAGAACAATATAAGGAAATGATAGATAAAAATAGCAATGGACGATCCAAGGGCAAGCCTCCTCGACAAAAAGGAAAGACCACGATCTTGGATAGAGCACCTATGAAAAGATATGAAAGCACACACCAGGAGAGATCACCAGGTCCTCAGAGAGACATAAAAAGATACATAAAGAACATGCCATTTAATCTGTGTTATATAATAAGTAAAAAGAGTGATGCATGCAATCGTGTGCCTAACCGTTCTACTGTGAAATATGCAGTTAAGAAAAATCCTTCGACGCATGGGCCATGGCCGATAATAGGATCCGGTATAGTCCCCTCTTGGGCACCAATAACCAAGCGCATAACGTTCAAGAACGTAAGTGGCCAACTTGAGGGGATAATCATACCCGTATATCCAGTGGAGCTTCCAGGTTACAAGGGAAAGTGTAATAGTAGCCCATACATTAGGTATTCTTCTCCCCACCCAATGCCTAGTATCGTCATCTCTATGACTCATATGAACCTCTAGTAACTGCCAAGTCTACTAACATGTATTTCTATTGGCAGTTACTCCAAACCGTTGTACATCGCATACATATTGGTGGCCAGCCGAGTACGCGAGTACGTGTCCTACATGTGACTCACAATACGTGGTAATCATGTGTCAAGGCCTTAAGAGATATACTAATACCTTAACATCGATGGGTGGTCACTAGGACTATGACAATGCAAGAATAGAATAAAAACTAATAAAAATGACCAATGCTTGCACCCATGTGAGACTTGGACGCACAATGATAAAATACTGGCAAAAGAAATATAAACTGAATAAAAATAACAGAAATAAATATAAATAAATTACAGTGTATGGTGGCAAGGTATCTTGCCTAGTTGTGCGAGAATGGCAAGTCCAACAGTCACAATCATCAACAAATGAAGGTCACAATGTGCAAATGGCTCTGAATGCTGAAATAAACATCAAGAACATTTTTGGTGTAAAAGATATGTCATGAAACGCCTGCCCAAAAGTCTAATTTTGGATACAGGGGCAAAATCATAATTTTGGATCAAAACGATGTCCGTCGTTGGACCCATTTTGCATCAAAAAATGTGCCAGTACCTACGGTCTCTAAAGTCATTAAAGTACATGTCTACGGGTCCGATTTGATGAGACGAATCCAACCATATGTCCAAAGTTGGATTCCGGTGGGCCGCGCAAAATTTCGTCCGTTGGATCCGGTCGCTGGCCTGCAAGAAAGGTGTTCCGGTCGACCTTCTTAGAATCGGACCAAACTTGGCATACAGGACCAAAAAATCGATACGGTCATGTTGGCATAAGTTTCATCTCGAATCGACGATAGTGTACAAATTTATGGTCTAGTTTGTAAACTGGCTGATAGGAGATATCTTGACGGATACATATTGATTTCATCACGCATGCACAACAAAATCGAGTTTCATCAGTTCCCACACATCGACAATATCCATACGCACCTTTCGATGCTTATGGGTTGCAACCACGTCGCCTGGTTTGTCAGGCGCATGCCGTATCGGGAAAAGTTTCTCAAATTTGTTGTTTTCGAAAGCTGTTTTTCTCAGAATTTACTAACAAATAAACTTTTGCATGATGGACGATAACTAAATCTACAAAAAGAGTTTTATTGTGCTATATATGAACTAAATTTCTATTTAAAAAGTTTTCTAGTATTTTTGCTATGCTAATGGGAAACAGTCCCCAAACATGGGAACATGGATTGGTTTCATGTCTTATTTTAGGGTAGTTTTTGTTCGATTTCGTGTTGATTTCATGGGTAGGCTGTTCGATCACAGGCAAACCTAATTGTTGTTACTTCAAGGTGGTTTTGTTGGCTACTAGTAGGATTTAACAAATTGAAAAACGATTGAGTATACATGGAAAAATATTGCTCAAAAATAGGTACCTGAGTTCGGCTAAATCGGGGCATGCTCTGTTCGTGATCGACTCCGGGGTGTGTGGCGGCTTGCATTGGCACTTCGGTGGTCTGACGGCAGTACAGCTGGTTGGGCAGGGTCGCGGGGTGTTCGCCTGAGTTAGGGGTGAAGGAAGTTGGTGGCGTGCGATCATAAGGAGAAGAAATAGGATTTCGGAGAATATATAGTCGGTTGTTTCTATTCTTATTCCCAATTAATTTCCTATCGGTTTCGATTCAATTTGAACTAGATTTGGTTAAATTCGAAGGAGAATAGGATAAAAGGTATGATGGAGAAGATTTGGCTGAAAATGGTTTAAAATTTGAGGAAAATTCGGGTTTGGGTTTGCTTGGTTTTGGTCTAGATACATAACATCTGTTTGCTGTGCTGAGCTTATGAAGCTCGGGTTGGTGAGAATTATGAACAATATATATATATATATATATATATATATATATATATATATATATATATATATATATATATATATATATATATATATATATTCTTCTAGCTGCTCCGCTTTCGTGGCCGGCGTCGCCTCCCCTAGCCGCTCCTCCTCCCGCGATGGAGCCCCCCCTCCGCGTTTCCTTCTCTCCAGTGGCCGACGCCCTTGCTCCTTTCGGCTCCCAGCGGCCATGGAGTAGTCCCCGCTTCCGCCCACCCAGCCCCGCCGACGTTTTCTCCGGCGTCTGAGGCCCCCCCTCGTGGGCGACGGTGGCCGCGCTGCGGCCCTCGTGCTCGATCCCCCCCAACCCGGCCCCCGTGCTGTGGCCCTCGGTGAGCTTCTCCCCCGTCCAGGCGTCCTCCTCTGCGTCGGTTGGTGGACCCTTGGCGAGCTCCTCCCCCGCCCCCGTGTTGTGGCCCTCGGTAAGCTTCTCCCCCGCCCTAGCGTCCTCCTCGGCGTCTGCGGCGTCGCCGCCCACGCGCTCCGGAGTTCTCCAAGCCGCATGTTAGAGGGAACTCCCTCTAGAAGGTGGTAGGCCATAGGCCACCCGGAGATCGAGCCCCCCGCTCCCTCCGTACGACGGTCTAGCCGTCCCCCTCCCTCTC
This sequence comes from Iris pallida, assembly GCA_029216955.1. Lineage (NCBI taxonomy): Eukaryota > Viridiplantae > Streptophyta > Magnoliopsida > Asparagales > Iridaceae > Iris > Iris pallida. The sequence goes on along the minus strand of JANAVB010018399.1, from coordinate 192,521 downwards.
CCCTTCCCCCTCCCCCTCGAACGACCCGACGGCCGCTGGCGTCTCGCCCCCCCTCCCCCGTCTTCCTTGTCCTCCCCTCCGGCGGGATGGTCTCCCTCGCCGGAGCCCATTCCCCTCTCGTGGCCCCTCTCGCTGGCCCCCCGCCGATGGCAGATCAGGACCGCCAGGCGGTCTCGCCCCACCCGCTCCCCCCGCCGGTCAGTGTCCCCGGCCCCCCTACCGTCCTGCGACGATGGAGCTCCCTCCGGGTCAGCCCCTCCCCTCCGGGCTACCCCTCCTCGCCGGTTGTCATCGCCGGAACCCTCAGCCTCCTAGCAGTGCGTCTTCCCTCCCCTGGGCTGTGCGTCCTTCCTAGGCAGCGTGCCCGCACCGCGCTGAGCTCCCCCTCGGGCCTCCCCCCTCCTCGGACAGTGCACCAGCCCCACTCCCCCTAGGGCCCAGCGCCCCACGCTTCGTTTTTCAAAATTCGAAATTTCGCAGTGGTGTATTGCAGTTTTCGAGTTTACGGAAAAAAATTGCTAATGGCTTATGACGTTTTAATTAGGATCTCTGTCAAGGGTCCCACCCGCTTTTTGTAGGAACTTGGGCTATCTCTCGGTTCCAACCTCTAGACTTCTTTTTCAATGAAGGCTTTCGCCATTGTTTAAAAATATATATATATATATATATATATATATATATATATATATATATATATATATATATATATATATATATATATATATATATTTACGTATTATGAATTATACATATACATATATATATATATATATATATATATATATATATATATATATATATATATATATATATATATATATATATATAAAATATATATATATATATATATATATATATATTTTTTAAATATATATATATATATATATATATATATATATATATATATATATATATATATTTTATACATATATATATATATATATATATATGTATGTGTATATATATATGTATGTGTATAATTCATAATACGTATATGTATATGTATAATTCATAATAACTATCTAGATTTAAATCACAAATTTATATAACAATATTTTTAAAAATAATTAAATAACTTTTTCTTTACAAAATAATATTTAATATAGCTATTTTCTACCCTTAATGATTATTAAAAAAATTTAGATTAAAACCAAGGTTTATTTAATTAACTAGGACAATTTCTCAATTAAAAAATAAAGAAGTTAAAAATTACATTTCATTATACTAAAATTAAATAAAATAATAATAATAATAATAATAATAATAATAATAATAATAATAATAATAATAATAATAATAATAATAATAGGGGGTTTACATCCTACCCAACTTATAAGAATTTCTTCCTCGAAATTAAACTATCGATAGGGGATATGCAATACAATGCGAACAAAAAGATACCATACATGAAAGTTGTACCTTAGTTTTCGAACAAATGAGGGTAGCTGTTTCAAATGTCGTCCTCGCTCTCCCAGGTAGACTCTCTTGGCGAGTGATGATTCCATGCTACTCGAACCAATGGAATGGATTAATTTCGTAACACCTTCACTCGACGATCAAGGATACATACCGGTTGCTCTTGGTACGACAAGCCTGGACCAACGGTGATTTCAGAGTGATCAAGCACATGACTGCTGTCTGCTACGTATCTCCTCTACTGTGACATATGAAATACCTCATGTACTCCCTCTAGAGAAGGCGGCAATACCAACCTGTAGGCGACTTCTCCAAATTGTTCCAAGACATCGAAAGGGCCGATGTATCTTGGAGTCAACTTGCTACGTCCTCCGAATCGAATCGTGCCTCTAGTAGGGTATGTCTTCAAAAAACATGGTCACCTTCCTTAAACTCCAAGGGTCGACGACGGTTATCTGCCTACTGCTTCTGTCGATCCTGCGCTACTCGCAAGGGGCCTTGTATCTTCTTAACCTTCTCTACCGTGCTCACAGGGCCCCAATATTTGTCGCTCTCCTATGTCGCTCTAATAAATAGGGGATCAATATTTTCTATCGTACAATGCTTCAAACGGAGCCATCTGGATGCTCGCTTGATAGCTATTTTTGTAAGAAAACTCCACAAGATGAAGGTAGTCTTCCCATGATTCGCCAAAGTCATGCTTATATGCTCTCAAAATATCTTATAGCGTCTGAATTGTACGCTCTGACTGGACGTCTGTCTACAGGTGATATGGTATGCTAAACTTCAAACGGGTACCCAAACTTTCTTGCATTCTTCTCTAAAAGTGTGAGGTGAATCTTGAGTATTGGTCCGACACGTTGCTAACTGGCACACTGTATAGCCTCACTATTTTCTTCATGTACATCTCTGCCAAAACTTCAGTGGACTGTCCCACTCTAAAAGGTAAGAAGTGGGCTGATTTGGTAAGTCTATCCACAATCACCCATACTGCATCTCGTCCACTAGGACTCCGAGGAAATCCAGTGACGAAATCTATAGTGATGTGCTCCCACTAACACACAAGAATAGGGTGCGGCTGCAACAATCCAGCTGACCTCTGGTGCTCTGCCTTCACTTGTTGGCATACTAAACACTTGGCTACGAAACGAGCTATCTCCCGCTTCATTTCGTACCGCCAATAATACTGTCGTAAGTCCCAGTACATCTTAGTTCCTCCTGGGTGTATGGAGTAAGTCAAGATATGGGCTTTAGCCATCAACTCCTGCCGTAACTCTCTGTTTGGAACATAAAGACGATCGCCACATCGCAATGTCCCATCGGGATGAATCCTTAATCCTGTCTGCTCTTCTGCTTCTGTCATCTCTCTAAGTCGTCGAAATCTAGCATCTGTGGGTAATGCCGCTTTGATCCTCTCTACTAGCGATGATTGCACTTGGCGATTGGCTAATACATTATCAGCTCCAGGCAATACGACTTCAATACCATGCTTCTGTAAGTCCTCTATCAACTCCCGCTATGTGGTCAAGAAATGAGCCATGGGCTTACGGCTTAATGCGTCTTCCATAACATTAGCCTTGCTCGGATGATAATGTAGCTCGATCTCATAATCTTTCATTAGTTCCTACCAACGTCGTTACCGCATGTTCAACTTTTTTTATGTTAAAACATATTTAAGGCTCTTATGATCATAATAGATGTCTAACTTCTTGCCATACAAGTAATGTCTCTAAAGCTTTAAGGCAAAGATGGCTGCTACAAGCTCTAGATCATGGGTTGGATAATTCTTCTTGTGCACACTCAATTTTTTTGTTGCACATGCTACTAAATGACAGTGCTGCATCAATACGCATCCTAATCACTTTTCGGATGCATCGCTGTATATCACGAATCCTCCCAGCCCTGATGGTAGCGTCAAGATAGGTACAGTGGTCAAGCGCTTCTTCAACTCGTCAAAAGCGACTTGACACTCGTCCGTCCTTACGGACTCTTGGTCCTTGCAAGTTAATCGAGTCATAGGTCCCGCTATCCGTTAGAAATCTTCTACGAAACTTCGGTAATAACCCGCAAGTCCAAGAAAACTTCTCATCTCGGAAGCTGATGTGGGTGCGGGCCATGCCTTGACTGCCGTGATCTTCTCTGATCTACCGATATGTCGTCTCACGTAACAATATGTCCAAGAAACGATACCTCCTTGAGAAAGAAGTCATACTTGCTAAGCTTCGCAAACAGTCGCTCATTCTTCAAGGTCTCCAAGATAATCCGTAGATGCTGCTCATGCTCCTCTTGGCTCTTCGAGTAAATAAAGATGTCATCTATAAAGTTGACTACAAATTTGTCCAAATACTGATGGAAGATCTTGTTCATTAGGTTCACGAAGACCGCGGGAGCATTGGTCAAACCGAATGGCATAACCAAAAACTCGTAGTGTCCGTATCTTGATCGAAATGCCTTCTTCTGAATATCTTTCTTCCGAACCTTCAACTGATTATAGCCCGATCGTAAGTCAATCTTAGAGAATACCTTGGATCCACTCAGCTGATCGAATAGATTGTCTATGCGCGGCAAGGGGTACTTATTCTTTACCGTCACTGCATTCAAGGCTCTGTAGTCTATGCACATGCGCACTGTCCCGTCTTTCTTTGGCATGAATAAGATGGGTGCTCCCCATGGTGATGCACTAGCACGGGTGAAGCCTTTCTCCAGCAATTCATCGATCTGCGTCTTTATCTCTAACAACTCCTTGGGTGCTAGCATATATACTCTAGATGAGATTGGCTCGGCTTCCGAAATATGCTCTATGGAAAACTCAATATCTCGATCAGGTGGCAGTCCCAACAAATCCTCGGGAAACACATCTTAGAACTCAGCGATGACGGAGTGCAGAGGGATATCATGCATTATCATGTGGTTGTACCAAAGTCGCAGTTCATGCAGAGGGATATCATGCATCATCATGTGGTTGCATCATCATGTGGTTGCACCAAAGTCGAGACTACCTTATGTCCACCCTAACTAAATTGACCCTTCTAGACCTAATGAAACTGTCCGTACCACCATCCGAGGTTACCTTGCATAGTGGTTGCACCAAAGTCGCAGTTCATGCCACCATGATTATCGCAGCACACCAGGCGCTCTACCAGGTAAGACACCTTGCCATTTGCTGTTTATTTATTTTTAGCTCATATTTCATGCATTAATTATTTTCATTATGCAAAATAAACTGTGATACATGGCATAACTGTTAGAACTTACTGTTCATTCATATTTCCTGTTGTGTATTATTTCTTACAAACTAAACCTAGATTTAAGGGACCACCATGTGTGTTGCATTCATTGGCCTTGACACGTGGTAACACGAAGTTGTGTGTCGCATGTAGGACACGGAAGTGCGTGATTGGCTGGCCACCAGTACGTACAAGCCGTGCGATAGGAATAACCGCTAATAGAGGTTGCATGCTAGTTTGACTTAGCGGTTATAGTGGTTTGTGTTGTGGATACAACACAGTAGGCATTGGGCGGGGAGGACAATTCCTTAACGTATGGGCTTCTATGCACTTCCCTTATTACCTGTGCACTCCGTCGGAGATGCAGGCTCCAGGTGCCCTCTGACGTTATCCCGAGCGTTATGGACGTAGTCACTTGCACATGATGCCCTCTGACGATCTTCGGACGTTACGGACGTAGGCCCCTGGTGCCCTATATGGGGACCATGCCGATCCTATTCAGCCAGGACCCATGCGTAGGAAGGATTGTTCTTAACTACATTTCACTTAGAACGGTTAGGTACCTTATCCGTTAGGTACGAGTACTTTTGGTTTGGGTACTTGTATCTGACCGTGACTTGGAACAATAACTTGTCGCGGATTAGTTCGTCACATCTTGTCCTTGTTTGGTTGTAGGTGTGACTTACTACTTCGATGAGAAGGTATTGAACCTTGTTGCGGTACGGATACCATATTGGATTCATAGCATGGGAAGATACGTTACCGTGAATTAGTTTACCATCTCCTGTCCTTGTTTGGTTGGGGGGATGGTACGCTCGTTCAGTAGGTGCATATTGGAACATGTTATAATTCGATTTACTTATTTATTTGAGCAATATTTATTCAGTTATATGGCATGATATTATGTGTCTTGTTACGTCCCTCTGAGGACCTGGTTCTCTCTCCAGGTGTGTGCTATTGTCTTTCGCAGGTGCTTTAGCTCTAGCCGTGTTCGTTGCTATTTCTCGAGGATGATTGCACTTGGATCGTCTTCGCTTCGCTCGCCAAAATTATTTCTTTTCTTATGTACTTTCCTTTAGTTGTTGGTAGTGGATTTGTCTCCGTCCAACATATGTATAAAGACAAATTCATTCTCATTATATTAAATCTTTTATTCATTTATTCTGTGTAGATGAGATTAGTTATGGTTCTACTGCATTTTACAGCTTATGTATTTATACGAGGCTTCCATATATTGGAGTATACTTCGTATAAATACAGCTGGCATGTCTACGTTCCTAGTCCAACGTATTTTGGGACTGGGGCGTTACAATATCTAAGATGAAATAGAAGATAAGATAATCTCAACAGAGAGTCACAAATATGAATAATAAGTTTCGGTGTAAACCACACCATAAATAATATCTCAATAAAATCTCAAATATCTCATAAAGCTAGATAATAAGATAAGTCTAGACTAAGCTAATGGCAAGTCCTCAGTGTGCGGGATCCTCCTGAGGGTCCAGGTCACCTGTGTCAACTAGGCCTGCTCTATAGTAAGTATCGCAGCAATCCTTATCATCTGTAATATTTTCAACAGGTCCAGTCAAGACATGAACAAATACATATCTCTCACACAGTTCATAACATGAAAGGAAAATATGAACAAGCTATAGAATAATATACATAAAATGCTATAAAGAAATAGTAGAGAGACTGTAAAAAGAAGAACATGATATAGTCAAAATAGATATACATGTTATAGATAAGAAAACTGAACTAACTACGTAATTTAGAGCACATATTTGGTTATGTAAACAGGTTTAGCTTGTACATGACTTAAATCTAGGTTGGAGTTGCACATGAGATGGGTGTAAGTCACATAACCAAATAAATACTCTTCCTGCCCCAATAAATACACAAGGATCTGTCCAAGTTATGTTATTGCACATGAAAGAGTAGTGACTCACATGGATATCTAGTCCATATGAGTACCACTGGTTTATACATGAAGGCTCACATAATCATGAGTGTACGTGAATATCACATGAGTATACATGAGTAAATATGAATACAATGAGTAGACGATACACATGAGTGTACATGAATATCACATGAGTATACCCGATGTATCCGAGGGGATAACATCGCATGAAGAGATCCATATAGTACTAATCCGTGATATTAACGTGACAACATCAAGTAAACTAGTCTATAACAAGTGAATATGTCCAAACAAGTATGAAACGGTCAGAGAATGTACTTGTCTGGTAATCCAAGCTGCTGATGAGGAAGTGTAACTGAACTGGAGTGATGTAATCCTATTTAAAATAATCATAAGTCACAACATGGTCTAAAATATCATAAGAAAGGTCTACAATGCAGTTCTACATGATTTTAGGTCCTTCTAGGTAAAAGTCAACCCTTGGTCAACTCTGGTCAACTTTGGTCAACTCTGGTCAACTCTGGTCAAACCTGGTCAACTATAAGTCAACTAGTCTGTTTACTAATTTTTAGGTGAAACACAAGTTATCGAGTCAATCTATACTCGTTTGAGTTAATTTGGATCAAGTTTGACCCAAAGTTGACTTTTGTCAACTTGGTCAACTTGCTAGTCAGCTTGGCCAAGTTAGGCTCATTGGGTCAATCCTAAACTGACTCACTAAACCATAGGCTATATCTAATAGCAAAATCATAATATATACATATATATTCATTCCTTCAATATATATATATATATATATATATTTTTTATATATATATATATATATATATATATAAATATATATTAAATATATTTAATATATTAAATATATTAAATATATATATATATATATATATATATATATATATACTAATATGCCTATATGTATATATATAAAAAAAAGAATGATACATGGCAAGTGTGTGTAGACTGGAAAAGAGATTTAAGAACCCAAACTCATGAAAAAACTGAGATCAAAATATATAACAATCATATAAAAGGACTATAATTTTTTTTAAAAACAGAAACTTTATTGATAAAAAAGGAGCTCGTATAGAGCATTACAGACGGTTACATGGCCGGAAAACACAAAATGGCCTGCATAACAAGGTCTACAGTAAGGAAAGAAGTACATCTAGAAGCCGAAAATACAAAACAAAAATTACGAAATTATGAAATGCAACATGAATACGGATGTTCAGCATAAAAGGGGGGATTGCTCGGATATTCGAAGTTCGAAAATTCAAAAAGAGATTTTGAGAATTCAAAAACTGAAAACCGAGGGGGGGTTAGGAGGGTACGCGACCCGAGGTGGGCGCACTGCACCAAAAGCTGGCACGCTGCACGATGGATGTACTTCACGAGGGTGGGGGGCACATGGCTCGAGGAGCCTCGGCCCCGCCAGCGCGCATGTCGAGAGAGGGGCGGTGGCTCCGCCGAGGGAGGCCGGCCCGGCGAGGAGTTAGGGGGACGGGGAACGGGGGAGCGGGACGCCTGCGACTGCCGGTAGGAGGGCGAGGCTCCGGTGAAGAATCCAGTCGAGGTGGCGGATGTCGGCGACAGCCTGTGGGGAGACTGGACTGAAAGAGGTGGCTGCACGCGAAAGGCCAGGAGGGGCGGAGCTCGAACGGCCAGGAGAGATGCTGGCCGGCCGAAGCATGACGGCGACCTTTCGGCAGCTCTTCGATGACGAAGGGGAGGCTGGGGCCGGGGTGCACCGGCGAGGAAGGTCGCGGGAGGGGGGGGCTCCGACGAGGAAAGCCAGCCCGCAACGTCGGCTACGGGGGACGGCGCCTTCGGGACGGACTGGGAGGAGCCAGGAGAGAGGGAGGGAGGGGAACGGAGGGGGAGAGTGGAGAGGGGGGACGGGGGGAGGGAGCTGGGGGCTCGACCTCCAGGCGGTCGCCTACCGCCGGCGGAGGAGGGGAGGGTCCTCCAGCAAGCGACGTAGGGATCGCCAGAGTGAGGGCTGCTGCACCGCAGGCGTGGATCCACCGACCGACTCCAGGGATGACGCCAAGACGGGGGAGGTGGAGAAAACGACGAGAAGGAGGGCCAGTGCGCTGCCACCGTAGCCCACGAGGGGGCAGCCTCCGGCGTCGAAAAGGATGCCGGAAGTGCTAGAGGGGTAAAGACGGGGGACGCTCGAAGGCCGCCGGGCGTCGGCCAATGAAGAGAGAGAAATACGGCCCCTGGCGAAGGATTGGTCACCTCCGCGTGAGGATGAGGCACCGGCCACATCAGAGGAGCGGCGAGAGGGGGCGACAGGGTGGAAGGAGGCACGTCAGACTGGGCTCCAGGGCCGCCGGTAGCCGAGGGACTCAAGGGGGCGGCCGGGGAGGCTGAAGGTGGCCACTACAGAGAGGGGGCGGTGGAAGGCCACTTCTGCGGGAGAGGGGGGAGACGAGCGCCGCCGATGAGAGGGGAGGAGCGACTGAAGGTGCATCGCGGAGATGGCCCGCCGGAAAGGATGCGACCAAGCCTGGCTGAGCACGGCTTGGCTCCGGCAGAGGGCCGAGGAGTGGGGAAGTCGGAGGGGCTACAAGGGGGTGGGTGGAGGAACGGACTCCCAGCGAGGAGCCCGATGGCGCCGACGCCTCCGTGGACGACGGCGACGCCGGGGGGGTGGGGGATATAGGGGGGAGAGAGCCCGACGAAAAGAAGGCTCCCCACAGGAGGAGGGGGTGGGCCGACCAGGTTGGGAACGGCCAACCGGCGCCGGATGGGAGGCTGGGGCCTCCATGTGGGAGAGCGCTCGCTGGCGTGGCCGTGACAGGGAAGCCGGCCGGCCACCCGACCACTAGGAGGAGGAGGGAGGGGTGGGGATCAGGGGGGGCCACCCGGAGCTAGAAGAGCTTTCGTCCCCATTCCCATAAAGGACTATATATATATATATACTACTGTATATAGAGATTACATATAGAAAACTATATATAATTTGAACAATATATGAAAGATATATATATAAGCATAAATGATATCGAAAGAAAATAAAAGGAAAAAAGGAAAGAAAGGGAAGGTAATGGAAAGACAGAGAATACAAACTAATAAGTAAACTGGAAGGGAAAGGTAATTGAAAACCCAACTGTCAACTTAAAATACGAGTCATGGCTCACAGTCCAGAGCTTAAGACTAAAATCTGAAAACAGTTTATAAGAAACCAAAAACCAATAGAGGAACACAATCCCATATCCCAATATGCAAAGCCTAAGCTTCTCAGTTCAAAGTGAACTGAGAACCAAAATAGTGTACTGAATATTAACCCAATATGAACTGAGATACAATCTCAAACCTGATATAACAAATCAAAACCAAACTGATTTACCAATACCTAGGTTCAACCAACAGAAACTGAGATACAACTCGAATGAAACAATGTAATTCGAAATCAACTTCAATGAACTAGACAAAATCCTGAACTAATTGAATCAAGACCAAAATATCAACCTAAAACCTATATTTAATATCCAAACCCCATTTCACTACACAACTTAAAATTGAAAACCCAAAATACATAACTAAACCATGTACAAACTGGAAAATAGGAAGGGGTACACGTGTGTGTCATGCTCGTATCAAATTTGAGTCAAGTTCGTGTCCAGATTGTGTCTACGAAGTGCGTATCAGCAATGGGACACACGCATATAGTGCAATCGTCGTTGGGACGTGCACATCGATCTAGAACTCGACACAGGCTACATCATGTCTCGTGATCGTACACGAGGGTCGACCTATCATAGGTCTAGGTGTCCAACACCCTGCCATACGATCATGTGTCCACGTGTCGAAGAATCATACACGTATCAGACACAATATTTTGCGTATTTAATCTCTGTACAAAACTAGTGCACATGGGATTCCGTGTCTGACACGACATGAAACACCTTGAAACTTGAGGGACACATTCGTAGACATTGCCCCAACATGTCCCTTGTGTTTTATCGTATCTCATCGCGTGTCGTATCCATTGTTTGCCTCAAGCAGCAGGACACAGGCACGGCTCCTGTGCGAGCGTGTTCGTGTCCAATTTGGACACGAACACAGCACAAAATTTGCCTCATTGTGACACAAATCCATAAGAAACATATAGATCTACAAATTTGTTCAAATACTTTTGAAAAATATGAATAAAAACCTCTTTGAGGCATTTCATCAAACACATATGCAAAAATACTATTACGTGTCCGATACGGACACCAAACCAAATCCAATTCCTACCAAACTACACCTACAGTTAGGGGATACCTAGATGGATGCATCTATGGAAAGAAATAATAGATTTGAAGGGATTTGAAGAGATTTACCTGTTGAGGGAGAAATCCCAATAAAAGCTCCAAAATGAAGATCCTTTCTACAACTTGAATGATCCCACACTCTCCAAAACTTTGATAGCTAGCCACCAACAGTCCACAAAACTGAATTAGAACCCAATGCAAAAGAATATAATAAAAAAGGAGAAGGAATGTAGAAAATAGGAAAGAACACATACCTAGATTTTTGCCAGAATGAGAAGGAATAAAAAAAGAGGCAAGTCTCATTAAGAGAGATTAATTAGGGGGTATGGGACTCTACTATGGCCGGCCACATCAAGGGTGGGCTAGGGTTTCATAATCAACGGGCTTGGGCTTCTTTCTTCAGGTTAAAATGAATCACTTAACCAACAGGTCTAACTAGCCTCTAATCAAAACTTGCTAATTAGCTTCTAACTTGAAACTAACTAAAATGGGATTATTAACACTAACTCACCATGCTAGCTAAGTCACTAAGTCATGGTGAGACACTAGGCTAGGTTGCACTAGGGCTATACTATCAAAAGGCCAAAAGTCACTACCAACATAATAATATATTAAAATAATTAAAAAATTACAACCACCAAAATACCCTCAAACTACAAAATAGATATGACAAATTTACCCTCCTTAAAATAATTTCATCCTCGAAATTAAGGACAAAACTGAACAGATGAGAAGGATAGAAGATCATACCTCAAGACTGAAAAAGATAAGGGTATTGCTCGCGCATCTCGTCCTCCCTCTCCCAGGTAGACTCACCTGGAGAGTGATGCCTCCACACTACGCGAACTAAGGGTATCGTCTGGTTCCTCAGCACCTTCTTCCGTCGATCCAGAATCTCCATAGGCTGCTTTGGATAACTAAGAGTAGGGCCCACCTCGATCTCGAAATGATCCAGTACATGGTTGGGATCTGCCATATATCATCTCAACTGCGACACGTGAGATACATTGTGAACTTCCTCTGATGCAGGGGAAAGTCCAGTCTGTATAACACGTCACCGACTCTTCCTCTGATAACGAAAGGTCCGATGAAGCGCGGACTAAGCTTTCCACCTCCTCCAAAGCGAATAATACCACGCATCGAAGATGTCCTAAAGAAAACCATATCTCTATCCTAGCATAAACATGGTCTCAAACTTAACTAAAATAATCACATGATCAATAAAATCATAAAACAACAAAATCCTAATCCTATGTCTAAGTTGTACCTCAAATTGCAAAGGTATTCGATGGCTATCGGCCCAATGCCGCTGTCGGTCGTGGGCCACACGAAGTCGATGTTTGATGAGCTTCACCTTTTCGGCTGCGTCAATAACCATCTCAGGTCCCAATAAGGCTAGCTCTCCAAAGTCATCACAAGAAAATGGAGTATGACATCTACGCCCGTACAACGCCTCGAATGGTTATATCCCAATGCTGGTCTAGAAACTGTTGTTGTATGCAAACTCCACCAAATGCAAATGATCCTCCCAGGAACCTCCAAGATCCAGAACACAAGTCCACAGTATGTCTTCGAGTGTCTGAATAGTCCTCTCTGACTGTCTGTCCGTCTGAGGGTGGTATGCAGTACTGAACTTGAGCTGAGTGCCCAAACTAGTATGCAGACACCGCCAGAAATAGAAAGTAAAGCGACTAGCCCGATCCGATATAACGTTCACCAAAACTCCATGTATCATGACAATCTGCTGTATATACATCCCTTCTAGCCTCTCAGTAGATGTACCCACTGTAGAAGCATAAAAAATATAGGGTTCATACGGATTACAAATTGCCACATAAAGGATAGCCGCATGACTGGTTCAATGACATATGCGTCCATCGACAACCAGCTGCAGAAGGAAGTTATGCGGCCAAGAGTAGTAGTTCGTCTGATAAAGATGACAAGTCCTGACAAAACTGACAAAAATGACAGCTCTGACACTTTGACAAAAAGATAATACGTGAGACGTCGCCCAAAGACAATGTTCGTACGCCTTCATACGGCCAGAAGGAGTGTCACCTAAGCCGTATGAACCACATGTGATTCAGACATATGCGGCCCCAAAGTCTCCGAACTTTATGCGGCCAAGAGTAACTGTGATTCAAACCGCATGGGCTTTATGCGGCCGAAATACAGAATCTATGCGGCTTAAATCCTCAAGCTATGTTTGGGCTAAGGAAGTTTGCGACCTAAGCCGCATGAGTCTCATACGGCCCCACATGGTCGAAAACTGAGAGATCTATGCGGCTAAAAAATGATCCCAGCGACAGGACACGTGGCAATCTGACCAAGTCCTAAACTGCCCAGATTTGTTACAACAAAATCCCAACAAATTGACAGATGGCAGCCAAAGAGCGGGCCTTTGCGTGCCAATCAGCCACGTGGTCATAGGCTGTCTATGTAGATCAACATACATCCTATTATAAATAGCAGGGTGCTACACCCCTGCAAAAGGCTGGCAACCTTCAAGAAGACAATTTCTTCAAGATCTAAAGATGTGTCAGATAGTCCACGGAGTAAGGCAGAGTTGATAGCACTTTCCTGAGCCTCCACAGTCACCCCCAGAATCAAAACTAAACAATTATACTTAGATTGTTTCCTAGGATTTCTTTCTAAATTTTTCTTTGCACAAGCGAGTTTGCAATCAATTTCAGTGTTCTGTAATACCTGTCTTTAATTTTTTATGGAAAACACCCACTTCAAATGGAAAAAAAGTAGGCTAACCTGTAGGTGTAGTTTGCAATCAATTTCTAGATTTTTCTTTGCACAAGCGAGTTTGCAATCAATTTCTAGATTTTTCTTGGTCAACCTGTCTACGTTGACCCAAATTGCGTCTTTCCCTCCTGGTGTACGTGGCAATCCAGAAACAAAGTCCATCGTGATGTGCTCTCACTTCCACTCCGGAATGAGAAATGGCTGTAACAGTCCTCCTGGCCTCTGTCTCTCTGCCTTAACCTGCTGACAGACTAAACATTTGGCTACGAAGCATGCTATCTCCCGCTTCATCCCATACCACCATACATGCTCCTTCAGATCCCTATACATCTTGTTGGCACCTGGATGTCTAGAGTACTAAGAACGATGGGCCATCTACATAACCTGCTCTCGAAGGTCTCTACTAGGCACATACAGTCTGGAACCGTGCCTCAAAGTGCCATCCTCTGTAAGAATAAACTCATCATCCACCAATCCTGTTCGAACCTGCTCTTAGATACACCGTAGAGCAATATCCTCGAACTGAGTCGACTTGATCCTCTTCATCAAGTTCGACTGAATTTGAAGGCCCCATATCTGCATCTGAACTATGAGCAAAACTACCTCGATCACTAGGTTCTCCAAATCTGCTAACAAGTGACAATCCATCGTCAAATACATAGCTATCAGATACCTACTCAAGGCATCGACAACCACGCTAGCCTTTCCTGGGTGATACTGTAACGAAATATCGAAGTCCTTTATCAACTCTAACCATCTCCTCTGCCTTATGTTGACCTCCGTTTGTGTAAACATATACTTCAAGCTCTTGTGGTCTGTGAAGATCTCCACAGGCTATCCGTATAGATAGTGCTTCTACAACTTAAGAGCAAAGATAACTGCCACCAACTCCAAGTCATAGGTAGGGTAGTTCTTCTCATGCGGACGTAATTGCCTAGATGCGTAGGTAATCACCTTCCCATGCTGCTGCAAGACATAACCTAGACCCTTCCTTGAAGCGTCACTGTAGATAGTGAACCCGCCTGATCCTGATGGCAATGTCAGAATCGGGGCTGTCGTCAGTTGCTTCTTCAACTCATCAAAAGCAACCTGATATTCCTCTGATGAGATAAACTCGGCGTCCTTCCGGGTCAGCCTAGTCAATGGCTCTGCAACCCGAGAGAAATCATGAATGAACCTCTTGTAGTAGCCTGCCAATCCCAGAAAGCTTCTGATATCCGTAACTGAATTCGATGTTGTCTATGCCTCAACTCTGATCTTCTTTGGGCCTACTGGGATTCCATCCCCAGTCACAATATGACCTAGGAAATCAACTCGATCCAGGAAGAACTCACACATCGAAAGCTTGCTATAATGCTACTCCTTTCTGAGAATCTCCAGAACTACTCTCAAGTGCTCCTCATGCTCTTCTGGGGTCTTTGAATACACCAAGATATCGTCGATGAACACTACCATGAACTTGTCTATGTACTGGTGGAACACCTTGTTCATCAGGTTGATGAACACCACCGGGGTGTTAGTTAACCCTAATGGCATCACCATAGACTCAAACTGGCCATACCATGTCCTGAATGTTGTGTTCGAAATGTCTTCCTTCTTCACTTTCACTTGATGGTAACCTGACCTTAGATCAATTTTTAAGAATACCTTCGCTTTACTCAACTGATCGATAAGGTCATCGATCCTCGGCAGCGGGTACTTGTTCTTGATCGAGAGGTTGTTGAGTGCCCTATAGTCGATACACATCCTTACCGACCCATCCTTTTTCTGTGCAAAGAGTACCGCTGCACCCCATGGTGAAGAACTCGGTCTGATGAAGCCTTTGTCCTGTAACTCATCCATCTGCTTTTTCAACTCCACTAACTCGCTATTGTTCACTCTATAGACGTACAGAGATATCGGCTATACGTCGGGCACCAAATATATAGAGAACTCCATATCTCTATCCGGAGGTAGCCATGGCAACTCCTCTGAAAGTACATCCATGAACTCTACTATCAATGGATATGGCATGCTCTGCTCCTCTACTGAAACTCCGCAGAATACTCCGCTGCTCTACTCTGCCTCTCGTCTAGTGAACTCGAACTCTGTCTCTCCTGGCACTCTAAAAAGAACTCTACCACGATGACAATCTATACTGGCATGGTGTCTGCTCAACCAATCCATACTGAGTACAATATCATAATTCGATAATGATATTACGAGCAGACTCACATCAAGTTCTTGGACTCCTAAAACTACTCTCCTATCCTTACAAACATTGTGGACGAGGATGATACCACCCCCAGTAGTGATCTTGCATGTCCTAGGCAATGATTCAGAAGAAAGCTGGTGTCTAACAGCAAATGATACAGACACAAAACTATGGGAAGCCCCCGAATCAAACAAAGCGAATGTAGGAAAGCAGTCGAGAAGAACATAGCCTGCTATCAGATCTCCGACTGCCTCTGCATCCTCGGTTGACATGGCGAAGGCTCACCCCTGCTGACCTCCTCTGGTCTGTTGTTGGTGTTGGATAAACTTTTGTTGTTGGATCTGCAATGGTACTTTCTGCTGTCCTGCCGAAGCCTTGGCTCCTGCTTCCTGAGCTGTACGACCTGAAGACATGGGACATGTAGGACCGTTGAGAACCTCTAGAGGGGGTGAATAGAGTATGTGCATGTGCAGAGGAAAATAATCACCAATTAAAAATATTAAGCAGTTATTTATTATGTCAGATAAAAGATGATAAATAAATACGGTAAAGTAAGAGTCAAGAATCAAACTTAGTGAACACCATGATGTATACTGGTTTCCCTCTGGGAGGACTAGTACAATCGCGAGTACTGTTACTCGCTGTTAATCTACTATGGCACAAGCTTTAACTAAGTGCTTGCAACTATTACAATATCGTACTTGGTGACAAGTGCACGACCGACTTCACAACACCGTACTTGGTGACGAGCGTACGATCGACTCCAGAAGGTAATTGGAAAACTAGAACATTTTCTGAATGCAGCCTCCAATACAACTCTTCAACACAAAACTCTAGATTAAACAGAAACTGTACTGGCTTGGCTAAGAGTCTTAAAGGCTTAGATATGAAAGTAAAAAAGCTCAGAATACATTAGATAGAGAAGAGAAGAGATAAAATTAGATGATTGAAATGAATGGCAATCTCAACACTATCTATAGTATTTTTGGGGGACCGAACTCGGGCAGAGTTTGGACAGAGTTCTGATGCTAGAATTTTGCATACGAACGTTGGATATAGATTTGGTGGGAACTGTATTTAGAATTTACCCAGACCGAACTCGGGCCGAACTCCGACCGAAATTGGTCAGAGTTCTGTCAGAGTTTTTCTAGGTCAGAACAATAAGGAATGGACCAAATTTGCATAGGATTTGGGCTTTTTGGAATTGTGGTTTTGTGGGATACGTAGGTAGGCTTATTTTTTTATTGTGGATTGAGAAAACCAAGCCAGTACCGATCCGATCAATCTCATAATTTTCTTATACTCAATAAAAGAAAAAATATAGAATAAATATGAAAACTAATAGCCTATTTGATGACGCCTTTCTCCTGACATTTGAGCAGACTTATTTTTCCTTGAGGCAATCGTCCAAAGATAAACAAATCTGGAAATTTTTTTTGCTAACTTAAACTTATTACTAAAAAGATAGACACAATAGATACAATATATGCATATATCACTAACAAACACATATTACTAAAACTTTTTTTGCTAACTTAAACTTATTTCTCCCCCTTTGACATAATCAAAAAAATAAGCTCCCCCGTAATGAGCTATAAAATGAAATCAATCATCAAATAAGGAAGGCAAAAATAATCATGAACAACGATCAAGGTAGAAATTGGAAACAAATCATTCAAAACACAGTCTAAGAAAGAATATAACTATTGATTTGAAGGATAGCAATTTAGTATAAATCAATCGTTGGTGATAAATAATCCATAAGAGAAAAAAAATCAAAATCTAGTATAACAACATAAAATACCAAATGTAGAATATTTAGAAGATATAATAAGACTTTTAACAGTTATAAAAAAATATGATTCACACTTTGCCAATAAAAAATAGTGAATCACTTCTATAAAGAATATAATCATTGAAAAGAAATCAAAGCAGATATACTAGAATCTTTACAAAATCTATACCAAAGTTCATACATTTGAACTCAATTACCTTAACATGATATATAAATATTCATTAGATAAAAAAGAAGGTAATGGAGACAAAATACTTGAGAAGGAGAAATTCAGTCGACTTGAATGGTCCCCCGCAAAGTATATGTTCAGTCTAAATAAGATAATCATAAACTTTGAGATAAAATCTCACTAGAAAAGCTAAATCAATTTAAACTCAAGGAATCATCAAAACTAAATATATTTGGCAAGATAATTTTAAAAAACTCGTAAAATAAGAGAATCGAGAAGAAATAATAATAATTATATATTCTCTCATAAAAATATCATGAACACAATCGATAAGAATTAAAAAAAAAGTAGGTCCATGATTGAACTAGGTATACCACATATTAAGAGTGTAAATAAATTTAAACAATTGATTTGCTCCCCCTTAAAATATGCGTATCTAGTTCAAAAATAATTTATATGCAAAAATAGATAAAATAAATAATCACATGATCTGAGGAATATCCAAGATATGCATCTTTCTTTCGTTTAATCAAATGCATACAAAGTTCCAAACTTGAAACAAATATCATCTTTAGGCAAGTAATAGAAATATCCAATAAATAAATGTTTAACGGTGAACAAACAAAATATGTCTACAGTAATAAAAATAATTTCAAGACAGTAAAGAATTTTTGAAAATTGCCTTAATAATGGTATTCGAGTAACGGTAAAAAATTAGAAGACATTTGAAATACGAAATTCACTATAAAATGGTTGTCCTAGTGAATGTTCGAATGCGTCCGTTTAGTCCTCAGACTCACAACTGATGATTCAAAACTTTTGTATCACGAAATCAGCTTTAACAAAAGATCCATAGCCCATTTTAAGTAAATAAAAATAATACTAGATAAATGTCCAAAAAAATAATATTCTTGATATATGGCATGTTAAAGGAATAATTGATTTGAAACAATTAACTACTCCCCATTTTCATGGCTATATCCAAAATTAATAACAAATTTAAATTACAGAAAAATATTTCTAAAAGTAGAAAACTAATTCATCAAAATATTATGTCTTCTTATCAAGGTCCATTTATTCCCTTTTAAAATACTTTGAGAGAGAGAAATTAAACTGACTTCTTCCCAACAAAGAATTTATGCTATAGGCAGTTAGTAACATGAATAAGAAGAGAATAATAAAATCTTAAAAAATATCATGAATACGAAAAATAATCATCTTTAGACAAAAGAGATAATATGCATATAACGAACACTTATAATGAAACAATCAAAAAGATATTTCAATTTAGCATGTATAAACTAAAATACAATGAATAATCATATAAGTCAAAAGATGACATAACTTGATCTATGCAATAAAATCTCACAATAGAAAAGTTAGATCAACACATGTTACCTTTTGTGAAAAATATAAAAAGATAATATTGTCCATCAAAATGAAAGTCCAAATCTAAAGATGAAATCCATATCTCTTTGCTTAGAGTTGAGATCAATAGAAGATTGTAGATCATTTTAGAGAATACAAAAATAAGCGCATCTACTGAAATCGAAAGATCTCAAACAACAACAAAAGAATCAAAGCATTTGTTGCTATAAGCATAAGATGTATCCATTACTTGTATCCTTATATGTGCTCCAAAATCATTGGATAATAATATAAAGCATTTATAAATCAAAATATAGGGCCTAGATATGCTGATGTATTCTGGAACCTAGTTGACTGGGTTCAGTGCCTTGGATCCAGAACTACATAATTGTTGCAAGTAGACCTTAATAAATCTTTAGTCTATAAAGTATTGATCATATTGGGTTAGTTATAGGGGCCGATTCCCAGCTAGCGGTAGTCCGAAGACTAGTACACCGTGTCGCTTCAGGCTATTTACACCTGTATGACAGAAGGACCCTTTCGACTTGTACCCAAAATGATTTATACTTTTAAGAAATTAGATGTAAAAGAATATATACAGTATCATCAATCAACATTGAAATCTAGAATTCCAAAATATAAGATAAGTAAATCTCCAAAGAATGAACAAGGAATGATCATCAAGATTAAGATACTAAAAACTAGTTTTCAAAAAAAATTTATAGTGCACTATAGAGATAAATATATAGTATAAGTGTGCTCCAATAAACATATCAAGATAAAACAAACGATCTTAAAATAATACTCACAAATAATCATGAGCAAGACATTAATAAATATTTCTTCTCAAAATCCCAACTTATAGATATAAACCAAATAAATATAAAAAATTAGGAGCCTACTAATATATATATATATATATATATATATATATATATATATATATATATATAATTGCGTACATGAAATAATTCAAATACGAGTCATGTATCCAAAATGTCAACCAAAAAGCCAAGAAAAATGTCATTTAAGAGATGCTTTGAAGAAGAAGCTACTAAAGAAAAGAACACAAACTTGTTCAAAGAAATCAATAGCTAAAGTATGAGTTAAGCACATGTTTGAAGATAACAAATATAATTAAATACTTTTCAAAATAATATAGAACTTGAGCTAAACTCAATATTCCCCCATAAAGATATTTATACAAAAGTATATATCAATAAAATATATGAGCAATATATAAATGAAAATATATGAAGTACTCATGTATCCTTAATAAACCTTGAAAAAATATCACAAGATCAAGAACATGTATAAATATGCTTTATTGGCCAAAGATGTAATTGATTCATAAGAAGTTACTCAAAATGAGATATAAGAATCAATAATGAATATATTATGTAAGCACAAGGTTAACATAAAAACATATGTATATATATTTCGAGTAAAAAGAGACTTGTGCTAAACATACATACTCATAAAATACCGATTAAAGTAAATATGACATGTTAAAGACAAATCGGTAAGAAGTGACCATTGAGAAATATTAAAGACAGAGAGTCAAAAAAATATTAACTCTAGCTCCTATAGACTAGAGTGGTATGCATGTTTCATAGATAAAGACTAAGAGTAAAGAGCATATATAGATAAATATGACATGTCACATAAATAAAAAAATGTGTAAAAGCCTATATAGTATGAAATAATCATTTAATCTAAACAACTAGTCATGCTAGGATTATAACTCACATAAATGATAAACAATTAAAAGATATCAATGAGAGCTAATAGCAAGGCATCAATAAGAACATGCTATATATTAAAAACTATTTAGGAAGTATGTTACCAAAGTGGTTCTAGTGACCACACATATGTTGGTGCAATTGTGCAGAAGATGTCCGTTGTAGCTTTGCAATAACCAACATGCTCCACGGTTCTATGGTTCATCATAAGTAGCTCCACCTGAAATATTTGGTCAAGACTTTGGTATCCAGTACTTGGATCCATATTTGTTAGCTTTGGGAATCCATTTGCACAAGTTCATATCAACTAGCTTTCTAATCTGGCAATGATTAGAAATGTGTCCATTCATACCACAATAATGACAGAAAGTATTAACATTAGTCCTATGTACAGCAGTATGAGAAAATGCAGTGGTGTGATATGATGTGCGTAGATACTTGTAATAGAATGCATGGTTACGTGAAACTTTAGCTTTGTTTGCTTTCCTTTTAAAAGATCTGTCGTGTGTGACTTTGTGATATGTCACGTGTCTTATGTTAGACTGAGTCACAGGTTGTACTACCTATTTTCCCAGTCTAATCTCTAAATTTTTAGAGTTTGCACATATCTCATCATATTTAGCAGAAAGAGCATCAATTCTACATGAAGTAATATAATATTTCTTCTTTTCTGATTCTAATTCCTCCTTAAGTTTAGCATTTTCTTGAGTGCTTTTCTCAATACATTGAAGTGCCTCATGCAATCTATACTCAAGTGTGGAAATCTCAGTAGAATTATCAGAAGTACAAGTGTTTCTAGCATCATTCAATAAGCAAGTATGCTTTTCATTCTCAAGCTTATAGCAGAGAATATCATTTCTAGCTTGCTTATACTTATCTAATACTTTCTTGTGTTCTTTCAATAGATCACTGAAAGTATCAGACAACTCATCTTATGAGAATTCATTCTATTCAAGAACAGTGTTGTCTTGTACCTCGTTGGATAATGCCATTGAGCATATATTTATAGCTTGACGAGGTCTTTCTTTTTTTTCGGAATCGCTTGCTTCGGTTTCACACCATATGCGCATGGTAGAGTACTTGTGAGACGATGACCTTCCTTTGTTTGATCGTTCATAGTGACTCTCCTTTCTAGCAGTACTACAATCTTCTTTGATGTGGCTTATCTTCTTGCAGTTGTTACATACAAGCTCTTCTTCATATATAGGGTTTTATTGAACCTTAAATCTCAATGCCATCATGCACACATTTGCATCATTATAAAGACTATCCACATCTTTCGAGTCGCTAGCACTGCTTTCGTACCTACAAGTAGTAATGAGATAGAATATATTAAAGTCTACCTGCAAGTAGCTTCAAGAAATTCCCAAATTTTATGAGATGTTGTGCAAGTAGTAATGAGATTGAATATATTGAAGTCTACAGCATAATAGAAAGCATGCTTTGATTTTACATCAAGGCTAGCTAACTTCTTCTCTTCCTCTGTATAACTATAATGATGCTTGTTAATAATTGAGGAAGTAAGAATAGAGGTGATAGTAGGCTTTTTGTAGCCATCACAAACAATTGACCATAGATCTAGATACTTCAGGTAGAAGCTCATCTACGTCTTCCAAAAAGTATAGTTCATTCTAGCAAATAGTGGAGGCCTATTATGGAATTCCCTTCACATGTGAATATTGATTTCACGGATGTCATATGCCAATACTATAGAGTGTTATATATAAATATAGCCTGCTCTGATATAACAATTGTGGGAGCAATTACTATGAGCAGTAATATCTATATAATAAGCACCTGCTCTGATACCAATTGTAGGCAAATTGGAATCAGAGGTTAACAATTGATAATAAGGATCTACTCTACATATGTTAAGCCAGATAATAGAGTTCTAGCTCTAATACCAATTGTAGGACCGTTAAGCACCTCTAGAGGGGGGTGAATAGAGTGTGTGCGTGTGCAGCAAAAAATAATCACCAATTAAAAATATTAAGCAGTTATTTATTATGGCAGATAAAAGACGGTAAATAAAATACGGTAATGTAAGAGTCAAGAATTCAAACTCAGTGAACACCACGATGTATACTGGTATTTCTCTGAGAGGACAAGTCTAGTCGCGAGTACTCTTGCTCGCTATTAATCCACTATGGCACAAGCTTTAACTGAGCGCTTACAACTCTTACAACACTGTGCTTGGTGACAAGTGCACGACCGACTTCACAACAACTTACTTGGTGGCGAGTGCACGACCGACTCCAGAAGGCAATTGAAAAACTAGAATATTTTCTGAATACAGCCTCCGATACAACTCTTCAACACCAAACTCTAGATTAAACAGAAACTGTACTAGCATGGCTAAGAGTCGTAAAGGCTTAGATATGAAATTAAAAAGCTCAAAACACTTTAGATAGAGAAGATAAGAGATGAAATTAGATGATTGAAATGAATGGTAATCTCAACTCTATCTATAGTATTTTTGGTGGACCGAACTCGGACAGAGTTAGGACAGAGTTCTGATGCTAGAATTTCGTATATGAACTTTGGATATAGATTTGGTGGGAACTGTATTTCAAATTTACCCAGACCGAACTCGGGCCGAACTCCGACTGAAATTGGTCAGAGTTCGTGTCATGACCCGCACCCTGAACAGGGGCATGAGCACGTGGTTACGTCCAGCCTACGTCGCAGTATCGACGGTAGAACGCTGTATAGGGTCTGTAAATACTACGACTAAAACAGATAAATGTACCTGTACAGTATATACACTCCGAAAGGAGGTGACATATCAATACAGTCTCAATCACATAATCAAAACTAAGGTAGATAGCATAAAAAGAGATATGATAGATAAAACAAGAAACGAGTCCAAAACCCACAAGTCAGAGCTAACACAACATCCAGAATCTCAGATAGTATAAGTATAAAGATACTACAAACTAAAATATACTAGCTGGCTCGCAGGCCAGGCAAACCTAACTAAACTATGCTACTCAGGGTGAGCAAAGTCCAGTGGCTCTACCAATAAGCCACGGTCTAAATCTAGTCCATCAGACTTAACCCCATAGTAGGTCGGGCAGTCAGTCTCAGAGTCATCTGTAAAATTTATCAACGGTATCCTGTCAGAAAAAAGAGCAAGTACAAACACCAACAGCAGTTCCATATGAATTGATAAATTCTATAAGAGACAGTGTAATGAAATATAAGACAAAATCAACTAGAAATAAATATATATCATGGTGTGAGTACTGAGAAGAACGATGATATGAATGTATATAGGGCAACTTGGGAACTGTTCGAAAAACTGAGTTACAACCCTTAAACCAAATAAGGATTGGGGCTGTAACCCTTCTCCCGAACAGAACTTAGTCACCACAGATAATAAATATAAAAGGTGCCTTTAATTATTAGTGCGTCATATGATCAGCTTGGGAAACATGTTCAAGCTTTCCATCTGACCGGCTACGAACAAATAACAAGTGTGAAACAATAAGTGTGAAGATAAGGCCGGTCACCATAGAAAGTTGAGAACAAGTAGCTATAAACAAGTATCGAGTACAAGTGTGAAACAACAAGTGGGTATTTCGATCACGCAACCACTAATAACTCCCCATCCCCGAATAGTATAAAGGATCCGGACATAACACGTCATGACACGGGGTTCGAAAGCAGGGGGCCAGCCCACTCCCAAGTCCATGTCTATACAAGTACAAGTAACAAATCGAGTCATGTACCAATATACCAAGTAATCTGGGAACAATATCTCATGACAGGATCCGACATATACTAGTCCGTGAAATATCATATCTGGAAATCAAGTAAGACACTACGACTGAATCGGATATAGCAGATATCAAGATAATAAAAACTATCAGTGAATGTACTCGCCTGTAGTCCTGAACTGATAGGGTGAACAGACGCTCAGAGTGATCACAGACCTAAAATAAGATACTATGAGTCAACAGGGCTTAATACTGAAAAAAAAACTAATATAATCCATGAATGCAAGTCCAAGTCAAAACTAGGTCAATCTAGGTCAAACTGAGTCATACTAGGTCATACTGGTTCATACTAGGTCATACTTGGTCATACTAGTTCATACTAGGTCATACTAGGTCACAGGGAGTCATTCCAAGTCAAACTAGGTCGATCGGGATCAACGGTTGACTTACAGTTGACTTTCGGTCAAAAAGTCAACTATTATCAACTCTGGTCAACTCTAAGTCAACCCTAGGTCAGACTAGTCTAATGTTGACCAACTGTTGACTTTCAGTCAACTGGTCAACTCTGGATTGGTTTCGGTCAAATCGGGTCGCTTAAAGACTAAGTTTGACTCTCGGTTGACTTTTGTTGACTTTTGGTCAAAAAGGTCAACCGACGTCAAAACTAGTCTATGAGTACCATATTTGATCATTACCAACCATGGGAATCATGTTCTAACTCTATCTTAGGCTTCTAACACAAATATCCTATTTCTAAGCAAAACTAGAATTTACCCTTCTAAGGTAAATCCCGATACCTTGCCCAATACCAAGGAAACCCCTCAAATACCCATGGTACTAGTCTAGACTTCTTAGGGTAGCTAGATATCAACCTATCTAAGATTTACCTACCAAGAAAAATGGGTATCCTAGGTATCTACGCTATGTTGGGATACGGGGTATTGATTTACCCTATTACCTTAACTATATCATGAATTTACCCTTTTCTTTACCACACTCATCTACACCACTCACTCTCATGATACACTCCTATATTTATCATACCCATAGGCTCTCCTATAGGTTTCCTATTAGTTTAGCTATAGGATATACTATAGGATACTAGTTTCACTCACTTAGCTCACACACACACACATAATATCTCACAAATACACACACACACACACATAGGTAATGCATGCACTGATTTATGGGGGTTAAGTGGACTAAAAGTAGGTGATGTATGGCTGTCATTGGGGGTCAAGTTGGGGCTGATTATAGGTTGTTTTGAGTGTCAAAATGGGACTTATATATATGTGAAATGGAGGGGGTATGATGGCTGAATTATGGGCTGAAAATAGGTGAAATAGGGGCTGTCAAGTGGTGTTGAATGTAGGCTGAAATCAATAGAAAATAGTGGTTGTTTTGGCTGTGATATAGCTGAACATATAGGGTGATATGGAGGCTTATATGGCTGTGTATATTAGGGGTTTAAGGACTGTTAATTGGGGCTAAATGCTGTAATAATTGGACTGGTTTAGGACAGGTTATATGCTGAGTTTAGGGGCTGATTTGTGCTATCCTAGGGGGCTAATTTTAGGCCAAAGTGGACAGCCATCTATAGTCCAAAACTGGACTGAAATAGGGGAGAAAAAGTGGACTGTTGTGGGCTGAAATGTAGGTAATATAGGGACTGAAATATGGCAATTTTGAGGACTGTTTTGGGGTGTTCCCATGGGCTGTTTTAGGGTGTTAGTGACAGCCATGGGGGGATTTCTGGACTGTTTGGGACAGCAGGTAGGGGCTCTCTCCTAACATACACACACACACCCCAAGCCATCTTGG
This sequence comes from Iris pallida, assembly GCA_029216955.1. Lineage (NCBI taxonomy): Eukaryota > Viridiplantae > Streptophyta > Magnoliopsida > Asparagales > Iridaceae > Iris > Iris pallida. The sequence goes on along the minus strand of JANAVB010018399.1, from coordinate 166,115 downwards.
CCGAACCTGTAATTCTCTCCCCCATCTAACACAAGCCACACACAACACATAATATATACACTAATATATATAAGCCATATATATATATATATATATATATATATATATATATATATATATATTTTATATATATATATATATATATATATATATATATATAAAATATATATATATATATATATATATATATATATATATAAAGAATGATATATATATAACCTTATATATATACAAATAGATTATAGGAAATGATACATTAAGAAAATCATTCCCACACGCATGAAAATTCTGAAATAATAGTTAGAACACACCAAAACCAATGCACAACAATATCCATGTGTCCAAATAGGGGGTTTTCCTATTAGGACACAATCCTACATATTGGACACCTCTAAAAATGTCCAAAAGGACACAAAATAGTCTCTAATGGAGACACAACCATGGGACACATTCCTATGGGTTCCTAACCATTCTACATGAGAGGGAAAACTAATTTAGAGAAGGGTTTACCTATTTTTGGAGAAGGAACAATGGTGGAGCTCTCAAGAAATGGGAAGAACCTTTGGAGAAGAAGAAGAAGAAGTGGATGAGAACAAGGGAAAGTGATTTTCTCTCTCCTCCCCACCCCTACACAATGTGGTCGGCCACTAGCTCCAAATGCCCCCTTTTACTAATTACAAGTTTGCCCCTCTATTGTTCTATTAGCTCTTTACAAGTTTGCTTAGGGTTTGGGGGTTAAAAATATAAATCTAATGTTCTAATTAGGTCTAACCTAATCCATGGGGTCATGATTAATCCCTTTAACTTTTGATAGTAATATTGTGGGCCATGGCTAGCTAGTGTGTGGGCCCGCTAAGGTCAAAACTACCCCGGGTCCCCGAAACAAGTCAAAACAAGTCAGAATGAGTTGAAATTCGAACCCGATTCAAATAACCCCAAAATAATACAATAAATAAATAAATAATTCCAAAATAATTCAAAAGTGAAAAATAACAAAAATACCCCTGTTTCTGGAAATTGGGGGTGACAAATCTATCCACCTTAAAAAAATTTCGTCCTCGAAATTGAAACCAAACAATAGTAAAATTTCAAATTCACAAGTCATGGCTAAAAATTTAAAATGATTAAAATCTCAAAAATTGAAGCAGGAATTAAATGATTAAATTTATAAAATTTAAAGTTACTCTCAAATATAAGTCTATCCACCTTAAAAGAATCATCCAAAAACTTAAAACAAAGTTAACATAGAAAATTCATGCAATTGATAATCGTATGCGTCTGTCCAATAATCATGATACTCAGAACCTCCGTCATGCCAGTGAGCAAGGCTACGATAATCACAGAGTCCTCAACTACGGTACATACCTCTAGAATTATGGTATTTAAAATTTTTGCATTGTCGCTAGCTTGGCAGCGAAAACCTTAAATTCCCACACCCTAGGAATACATCCATAGTCTGACTATATGTCATCAATCTGCCTGCTAGCATGACCCTAGAGGATTCTAAAATCTCATAATCGAGGAGACCTAGCCCATACGACTTATCTCAGAAAATGACACTTCACAAGAACAAAATTTCATCCAACGAGCAAAGAACAGATAGAATCAAAGTTCAAGACAGTTTATGAGGAAGCAATACGGAAATGAGATCGAAAGATTGGAACCTGCTATCTACTCTGCTACTGCCTGAGTGGGCTCAACTGCTATGGCGAACGCGCGCCCTTGCTGGCCTCCTCTAGCCTGCCGCACTCTATCCTGGCCCGCCTGTCTGGCTGCACGGGCGGCACAGTCCCTCATCTGGTGATCTGGAGCTCCACAGAACAGACAAACTCCCAGCCTCAATCTAAAGACCTTCCAGGTGTGCCCTATCTTCTTGCAGAAGGCACACTAGATGGCCTGCCTCTCGTCCTGTCCCTAGTGCTGCTGGGCACGCGTCGGTGCCTGTTGGAACTGCAACTGAGGTTGCTGCTGCTGAAACTGCCTCATCTGGAAGTGTGGGTACTTCGCTGGCCCTGCACTCGAACTAGCTCCAAGAGCGTCGCTGCTCCTCTTTGGCCTGAGGCCGAAGTCCTCCTCTGCAATCTGCGCCTCCATTAGGATCTGCTCGAAGGTCGCGTCTCGTCGCCCAGATGTGCGAGTGCGCACTACATGATTGAGACCGCTCCTGAACTTTCGGGCCTTGCACCCCTCATCCTGAACCAAACTGGGTACAAACCTGCTCAAGCAGAAGAACTCTGCTGCGTACTCGTCCACCGACGAGTTCCCCTACACCAAACTGGCAAACTGTCCCTCCAAAGCTGTCAAGGCTACATCTGGGTAGAACTTTTCCTTAAAGAGCTTCCTGAAGTCCTCCCAAGACAAACCTCTCACTGACGCATGCGGATCCATGCGGTACCAAGTTAGCGCTATATCGAAGAACTGGCTCGCTGCAGACGTCACCCACAGACCTCTCGGGACCTCTGCCAACTCCAGACTCCGCTGGACATCCTCTAGCCAGTCGTCCGCGTATAGGATACCCTCAGTACCCTTGAACTCCCACGGATTCATCTTCCTGAAGTAGAGGTGTGTACCGGGCCTCCCCTGACCCTGCTGCTGTGCTGGTGCTTCCTGAACTGTTGCCGGTGCATCTCTCTCCACTGCTGCCATAGCTAACTGATGTGAGTTCTCCATGGTCTATCGTAGCACCTCTGTCTGACGGTGCTGTGCCTCTGCCTGTGCTCTCTGCGTCTGCAGCATCTGCTGCAGAAGGACCATCATCCCCTGAGCATCTGCCGGTATCGAAGGCGGCGGTGGAAGAACATCAGGAATAACCATAGACGGTCCCGCTGCTGGAGTTGGAAGACCTCCTGGAACCGTCACTGCTGCTGCTCCCGTCGGAAGGACAGAAACCGAGATAGCAGCTCCCTCAGCTGTAGCTCCCGCTGCCGGAGGTGGAAGACCTCCTGGGACTGCCACTGCTACTTCCGCAGCCGGTGGTGGAAGACCTGTCGGACCTGCCACTGCTACTCCCGCAGCCGGAGGTAGAAGACCTCCTGCCGGATCGGGCCTCTCTGGTACAGCGCTAGAACCCGCTGCCTGAGAACGAGTCACCGTCATCCTGAAGATGAATTGAACCCAAGAGATTAATATGGCACAAGATAAGATATTATCAAAGGAGGACAATTGAATTCAAATACAAGAAGAGTTGTCATGGTAATCAAAAGATCAAAATTTTCCTAAAATATGATTGAGTAACTCCTACCATACCCTAGATCCTACGTCCTAGTCGCAGGCTCGTAATTAGCGCTCTAAGTCGAGCACCATTACGAGATCGTACTAATTGCGATAATGACCTGCATAGGCCACCACAAAAATGTGTCACGACCCACACCCTGAAGAGAGGCACGAGCACGTGGTTACGTCTAGCCTACGCCACAATATCGGCGGTAGAACGCTGTATATAGAGTCTATAAATACTACGACTAAAATAGATAAATGTACCTGAACAGTATATACACTCCGAAAGGAGGTGACATATCAATACAGTCTCAATCACATAATCAAAAACTAAGGTAGATAGTATGAAAAAAGATATAATAGATAAAACAGAAAACGAGTCCAAAACCCACAAGTCGGAGCTAACACAACATCCAGAGTCTCAGATAGTATAAGTATAAAGATACTACAAACTGAAATATACTAGCTGGCTCGCAGGCCAGGCAAACCTAACTAAACTATGCTACTCAGGGTGAGCAAAGTCTAGTGGCTCTACCAATAAGCCACGGTCTAAATCTAGTCCATCTGACTCAACCACATAGTAGGTCGGACAGTCAGTCTCAGAGTCATCTGTAAAATTTGTCAACGGTATCCTGTCAGGAAAATGAGCAAGTACAAACACCAACAGCAGTTCCATATAAATTGATAAATTCTATAAGAGACAGTGTAATAAAATACAAGACAAAATCAACTGGAAATAAATATATATCATGGTGTGAGTACTGAGAAGAACGACGATATGAATGTATATAGGGTGACTTGGGAACTGTTCGAAAAGCCGAGATACAACCCTTAAACCAAATAAGGACTGGGGCTGTAATCCTTCTCCCGAACAGAACTTAGTCACCACAGATAATAAATATAAAAGGTGCCTTTAATTATTAGTGCTTCATGTGATCGGCTTGGGAAACATGTTCAAGCTTTCCATCTGACCGGCTACGAACAAATAACAAGTATGAAACAACAAGTGTGAAGATAAGGCCGGTCACTATGGAAAGTTGAGAACAAGTAGCTATGAACAAGTGTCGAGTACAAGTGTGAAACAACAAGTGGGTATTTTGATCACGCAACCACTAATAACTCCCCATCCCCGAATAGTATAAAGGATCCGGACATAACACGTCATGACACGGGGTTCGAAAGCAGGGGGCCAGTCCACTCCCAAGTCCATGTCTATACAAGTATGAGTAACAAATCGAGTCATGTACCAATATACTAAGTAATCTGGGAACAACATCTCATGACAGGATCCGACATATACTAGTCCGTGAAATATCGTGTCTGGAAATCAAGTAAGACACTACGACTGAATCGGATATAGCAGATATCAAGACAATGAAAACTATCAGTGAATGCACTCGCCTGTGGTCCTGAGCTGATAGGGTGAACAGACGCTCAGAGTGATCACAGACCTAAAATAAGATACTATGAGTCAACAGGGCTTAATACTGAAAAAGGAAACTAATATAATCCATGAATGCAAGTCTAAGTCAAAACTAGGTCAATCTGAGTCATACTAGGTCATACTGGTTCATACTAGGTCATACTAGGTCATACTGGTTCATACTAGGTCATACTAGGTCACTGGGAGTCATTCCAAGTCAAACTAGGTCGATCAGGATCAACGGTTGACTTACAGTTGACTTTTGGTCAAAAAGTCAACTCTGGTCAACTCTAAGTCAACCCTAGGTCAAACTAGTCTAATGTTGATCAACTGTTGACTTTCAGTCAACTGGTCAACTCTGGATTAGTTTCGGTCAAATCGGGTCGCTTAAAGACTAAGTTTGACTCTCGGTTGACTTTTGTTGACATTTGGTCAAAAAGGTCAACCGACGTCAAAACTAGTCTATGAGTACCATATTTGATCATTACCAACCACGGAAATCAAGTTCTAACTCTATCTTAGGCTTCTAACAAAAATATCCTATTTCTAGACAAAACTAGTATTTACCCTTCTAAGGTAAATCCCGATACCTTGCCCAATACCAAGGAAATCCCGCAAATACCCATGGTACTAGTCTAGACTTCTTAGAGTAGCTAGATATCAACCTATCTAAGGATTACCTACCAAGAAAAATGGGTATCCTAGGTATCTAGGCTATGTTGAGATACGGGGTATTGATTTACCCTATTACCTTAACTATATCATAAATTTACCCTTTTCTCTACCACACTCATCTACACCACTCACTCTCATGATACACTCCTATATTTATCATACCCATAGGCCCTCCTATATGTTTCCTATTAGTTTAGCTATAGGATATACTATAGGATACTAGTTTCACTCACTTAGCTCTCACACACACACACAATATCTCACAAATACACACACACACATAGGTAATGCAAGAACTGATTTGTGGGGGTTAAGTGGACTAAAAGTAGGTGATGTATGGCTGTCATTGGGGTCAAGTTGGGGCTGATTATAGGTTATTTTGAGTGTCAAAATAGGACTTATATATATGTGAAATGGAGGGGGTATGATGGCTGAATTGTGGGCTAAAAATAGGTAAAATAGGGGCTGTCAAGTGGGGTTGAATGTAGGCTGAAATCAATGGAAAATAGGGGTTGTTTTGGCTGTGATATAGCTGAACATATAGGGTGATATGGAGGCTTATATGGCTGTGTATATTGGCGGTTTAAGGACTGTTAATTTGGGGCTAAATGCTGTCCTAATTGGACTGGTTTAGGACAGGTTATATGTTGAGTTTAGGGGCTGATTTGTGCTATCCTAGGGGGCTGATTTTAGGCCAAAGTGGACAGCCATCTATAGTCCAAAACTGGACTGAAATGGGGGAGAAAAAGTGGACTGTTGTGGGATGAAATGTAGGTAATATAGGGACTGAAATATGGCAATTTTGAGGACTGTTTTGGGGTGTTCCCATGGGCTATTTTAGGGTGTTAATGACAGCCATGGGGGGGATTTCTGGACTGTTTGGGACAGCAGGTAGGGGCTCTCTTCTCCCTCTAATCACTCTACAACACCACAAACTCATCTCTCCACATCTCTCTCTATTTCACACTCCTCTTCACATGATTTTCCCTCTCAAACAAATCACCAAACACCACCACTACTAACATACACACACACACCCCAAGCCATCTTGGCTGAACCTGTCATGCTCTCCCCCATCCAACACAAGCCACACACAACACATAATATATACACTAATATATATAAGCCATATATATATATATACATATATATATTTATATATATATATATATATATATATATATATATATATACATATATATATATATATATATATATATATATATATATATATATATATATATATATATATAAAGAATGATATATATATAACCTTATATATATACAAATAGATTATAGGAAATGGTACATTAAGAAAATCATTCCCACACACATGAAAATTCTGAAATAATAGTTAGAACACACCAAAACCAATGCACAACAATATCCATGTGTCCAAATAGGGGGTTTTCCTATTAGGACACAATCCTACATATTGGACACCTCTAAAAATGTCCAAAAGGACACAAAATAGTTTCTAATGGAGACACAACCATGGGACACATTCCTATGGGTTCCAACCATTCTATATGAGAGGGAAAACTAATTTAGAGAAGGGTTTACCTATTTTTGGAGAAGGAACAATGGTGGAGCTCTCAAGAAATGGGAAGAACCTTTGGAGAAGACGAAGAAAAAGTGGATGAGAACAAGGGAAAGTGATTTTCTCTCTCCTCCCTACCCCTACACAATGTGGCCGGCCACTAGCTCCAAATGCCCCCTTTTACTAATTACAAGTTTGCCCCTCTATCGTTCTATTAGCTCTTTGCAAGTTTGCTTAGGGTTTGGGGGTTAAAAATGTAAATCTAATGTTCTAATTAGGTCTAACCTAATCCATGGGGTCATGATTAATCCCTCTAACTTTTGATGGTAATATTGTGGGCCATGGCTAGCTAGTGTGTGGGCCCGCTAAGGTCAAAACTACCCCGGGTCCCCGAAACAAGTCAAAACAAGTCGGAATGAGTTAAAATTCGAACCCGATTCAAATAACCCCAAAATAATACAATAAATAAATAAATAATTCCAAAATAATTCAAAAGTGAAAAATGACAAAAATACCCCTATTTTTGAAAACTCGGGGTGACAATTCTGTCAGAGTTTTGCTGGGTCAGAACAGTAAGGAATGGACCAAATTTGTATAGGTTTTGGGCTTTTTGGAATTGTGGTTTTGTAGGATATGTAGGTTGGCTTATTTTTGTTTGTGGAATGAGAAAACCTATGCCAGTACCGATCCGATCAATCTCATATTTTTCCTATACTCAATAAAAAGAAAATTACAGAATAAATATGAAAACTAATAGACCATTTGATGACGCCTTTCTGCTGATATTTGAGCAGACTCATTTTTCCTTGACGATAATGGTCCACGGGAGGTGCTGCCCCCTCGACCCCTGTCCGCTGACCGGGCAGCGGAACCCCCGATGCTAGGACCCGGATAGGTCGTTAGGCGGTTCAGAGAAATGTTTTTGTATTTTATCGTCTTTGGCCCATCAATAATTCTTCGTTGCATATGTCCTGCTTTGATCATGCTTACTGCTTTCTACAAGTATATATTAGACAAAACAAAACAATATGATGCAGTATGATACAAGCATAGCAATATGATATAGACTATTTAGGACAATGCTAAGTTTATAGGACAATGCTAAGTTTAAGTAGCAACATGATAGTGATTACATGAATATTAGTGACATCACTAGTTAAACTTAATTGATTAGCCATATTAAAAAATATGATATAATCATTGGGCTAACAGGATAGTCCCTCAGCTGGTGCTCTGCTGAACCACAAAGTAGGCACTTGCCTAGCCTCTTCCTACACTCGTTCCACACATGTCCTGGCTTCTTGCAGAAAGTACAACTGATGACTTGCTGCTGTCTAGGCGCCTGCTGTATTTGCTTCTGCTGAAAAGGTGCATGACCCTGACTCTGGAACTGCTACTGCTGGAACGGCTTTTGCTGATGCTGTTGCTGATAATGGGGCCTCTTGGCCGGGCCCCCACTTCCGTCGGCTCCATGTGAATTACGACCTTTCTTTAGCTTCAGTTCAAGGTCGTCCTTCGCTGCCATAGCTCCTGACAGAATCTCCTCAAAAGTAGCATTTCTGTTGCCCTTGGTCAAGGACTTGACTTCCTTAACCAAGCCATTCCTGAACCTCTTAGCCTTCGCTATCTCGCTATGGCCCTCCATAAATCTGTCCAGATGGCAGAACACTCCGTCGTACTCTTCTACTATCTGGTTCCCCTGAAACAGGTTCTCGAAGTGCGTCTCCAAAGCGCCAAGTATTGTGTCGGGAAAGAACTTCTCCTTGAAGAGCTTCTTGAAAGTCTTCCAAGTCTGCCCCTTTGTACCAACCCTGGGTCGGTCTGGTACCATGTGCGGGTAAGGTCCTGCATCTGACTGCCCGCTGCTTCTATCTGATGCCTAGCTGGTATCTCCACGAGGCGAAAGATCTCCTCTATATGCTCGATCCAGTCGTTGGCATATAGGATACCCTCGGTACACTTGAAGTCTCGCGGCCGCATCTTCTGGAAGTCCTGAATGCCTGGAGTCCTCGGCTGGTACGGCTGTATCTGCCCTTCCTATGTATGGGCAGCTACCTTCTTGTAAACCCCCTAAATTTCTACTACAATTTTTTAAATATTTTTGTATTTATTTTATACTTTGTATCTGCACGTCGCATACGAGTTTGTCTTGTTGTATTTATGTAGCGTGCAAGATTTGCGTTTCGTAATTTCTCGACGAGTGCGAATATGTGTCGAGGTACATATTTTAGAAAAAAATTTTTATTATAAAATTTATTTTTATAGGAAAGTACATATTCAAATAAATATGATAAATTTTTTTTTTTTTGGTATAAAAGAGTTATTTTATTCTTCGTTTAAAAATAAGTAGTGAATTGGAGATTTTGGGTTTATATGAAATGTATTCCAAATATTTTAAATAATTTGGAATTTGTTTATTAATGTATTTTGTTATTTATAAAAGCTATTTTATGAATTAATATTTAAGTAATTATCTTGCTTTGCGAAATTAATTTAATGCTATATTTTAATATTTACGAAAAAGATATTTAAAATTTTGTTTTATCTAATATTTGAATTATTTTCTTAATTTTAAATTGGAAAAGTTTTTACTTTAAATTAAAGGAAGTTTATCTAGATCGATTTGATTTTGATTGCTTAAATTCTAAATCGATTTAAATAAAAAGATGGAATTATCCATCGGGGTTTAAACCATTGCAAGTCCTTATCCGACTAGAAATTTCCACATCCTATATAAAGAGAGGTACTCATCCATAAATTTCTACCATCCACAAATGTGCATCGTATCGGTGCTCCTTTCCCATCCACTATATGTTCCCCCATTACAAATACAAAACTTCTGTCCTGCCCGACAATTCCGGACGCATCTCTTCGTCACCATCACCGTGCCGGACACACCCAACATAGCCAATTCCTATCAAACCCTAATCCTAACCCTTCCCTCCTGGATGCAGCGCCTCCCCTTCACCACAAGACCACCATCGCCGCTGTCACAACCACCCCAACCCGGACCGCCACTGTATGCACCACCACCATCGCCGATGTCTCCGACCATCCTCATCGAAACCCAACCCCAACTTCCATTATGGTCGCCTGTGTCTGGCGACGACCACCGCACATGTTTCAAACACAAAAACCCATCACCACCGCCACATCATCGTCAATCACAACCACCTCACCCGGTGAAAATCACCACCGCCACCACCAAAAATAGGAGAAGGAGGGAAAACCCTTACCTATCCTCGGCCGCCGTCGTCCCCGAGCCGCGTTGCTGCCTCCGGTTGCCATATATCGCGACATGGCGACATACGGCAGGGATCGACCCGTTGCCTCCTGCGAACCGGAACCACCCTCCGGAGCACTGCCATCGCCTCCACAGGATCGACGCCGCCCCGGCCATCTGATCCGAGCCAAGCACAGGAACTCAATGCCTCCCCATCACCGGGATGAGCCACCGCCTTGTCTCCCGTCGACGAACGCATATGCGTCTCTCACACCCGATATAGCTGCTCTGCACTCCACCGCGGATCAGCTGCCCTGCCGAAGTTCCCCAACGCCTCCACCTCCGACTTCCAGCGCTCCGGTGGAAAGCCCCTCCGGAAACCCTTTTTGCATCCTCCGAGTCTGCACCCCCGGGCCAGAAAGGGCCGCCCCGCCACTAAACTCCGGCCGCCGTGACCTCACGGCCGCCGCCTCCGCGCCAGGGGCGCCCGACTCCGTCGTATTCCCGCCGACTAGCCCTCTCCACGTGGCCGTCCCTCCGCCGGCAGCCGCCAGTGCCGTCGGCCACGATGCCGGAGCCCCTATGGTGAGCACTACCGCTCCTTCCTCTCATTTCCCCTCTCTCTAATTTCCTCTCGCTCTCTATTTCCTTTCTTAAAGAGCTGCTATAATATTATTATTATTATTATTATTATTATTATTACTATTATTACTATATATTACTGTTATTATTATTATTATTACTACTTTAGTTTCTGCTATTAATATTTTTACAATACTATACAGTATGCATGTAAGTATATACAGTATATATAAATTTGTATTTCTGTGATTTTATTAGATTATGTTGTTATTGTTATTCTACTACTATTTATTATTATTTTTAGTGAATAGGAGTTATTATTAATAGTAATTGATTTTTGTATTTAGATATAAAAATCTTTTCAAATTTTCTTGTAAAAAAATGTATCTACAGGGTTATGTATATAAATATTATACTTGGCTTGGCCTTTATTTCAAAATATGGTTTTAGAACCCTATATGATTTTCCAGATTATTAATATTTATACAAATTTTTTTTACTAATAAAATATAGTTTTCTTTCTATAAAAATATGTGTTGACAAACTTAGAGTTAGCCTAAAACGATTTTTTTGATTATTAAAGTATTTACCAAAAATATATTTTTACTAATAAAAATCTAGTTTTAACTATTATATTTTCTAAACATGGTATAGACATCTTTTTCTAGAAATCCTCATCTATTGTCAAGTCTTCATCATGACTGATAATATTTTTTATTTTCTCGTAAATTTCGGATACCTACATCGAACATGGCTATTGGACAACCGAGACTTGTTAGATTATCGCACCACATCAGGCGTAACACCAGGCAAGATACCTTGCCATTTAACTATTTATATTCAGTCTATATTTATTTATTACATATTACGGTTCATTATTTCTGGTTCTTACATTTCCTGATTTAGTGTCTGTTCAGTGATTATTAGTTTACTTTGTTATTATCCTTTGATTGCATATGAACCTAGAGTAAAGGACTACCGTCTGTAGTGTATCGTATATACCTTAACACAGTTGTACCACGAGGATGTGTGAGATGAGTAGCATGTAGAGGTTCTTGCGTGTGGGCTGATCCTCCATGTGCATGCGTTAGGGCTAACTGCTAATAGAGGCATGTTAGAAGATTTAGCAGTTAGTAAAGGTATATGAGTCATGGATGTGACTCTGTTAGGCATTGGATGGGAAGAATATTTCCTTAACGTATGGGTCCTTTATGCACTTTCTTATTACTGATCCTGCTGGCCTATGATATTTGAGGAATGTTATGCTTTGAGGTCCCTGGTATCATGATAGGACCATACCCGAGATTACTGCTCCTGAGCCAGATGCCCAAGCGTTGAAGGTTTGTTCTTACTGCATAAACATATTAGAATGGTCAGGTAACCCTCGTCAATGTCATATCACCCCGTCCCATTAATAGCTTGGGACAATGTCGCATCGCGGTATAGTGTACTACCCCTTGTCCTTGTTTGGTTGTAGGGGTAGTCCACTGTATCGATGATGAGGTATTGGATCTTGTTACGTGTGGGACTATTTACTTTACTTGTGATTTATGACACAATATATATATTTAGTTATGTGGCATGTTCTTTATGTACCTTGTTAAGTCCCTCTAAGGATCTGGTTATCTCGCCAAGCGTATGCTCTTGTCTTTCGCAGGTGTTCTAGCTGTGGCCATGATCATCTCTATTTCTTCGAGGATGATTTCACTTTGATCGCCTTCGCTTCACTCGCCAAACTCTTTCTTCTTTATGTATTTCTTGTATTCTTTTATTTTTGGATGAGATTAGTTAGCCTTGGTTTTACTGCATTTACAGCTTATGTATACATATGAGGGTTCCATATACTGGAGTATACTTGGTATGTATACAGCTGGCATGTCTACGTTCCTAGTCCTACGTATTTTGGGACTGGGGCGTTACACTTCTCTACTGCCTCCATGACTAGCTGACGGGCATTGTCAATGCCCTACCTCATAACCTCTACCTGGCGCCAATGAGTCTCCATCATCTGCTGCATAAAGGCAAAGAACTACGCCATATCAACTATCCCCTGAGGCGGTGGTAGTAGCATCCCCTGAACACCGGGGGTAGTCCTCAGAACCGGTGGAGGAGCACTCCCAAAAGCTGCAGACGGTCCCACCTGAGCAGGAACAAGAGGTACTGTGGTCCCAGGGTCCTACTGAGTCGGACTAGAAGTGGCAGACCTCTCAGCGCTAACCCTTAGGCCAGAGCGTTGCGATCGTGTCTCTACCATCATGAAAACAGATCAAACAAAGAATCAATTACTCGGAAGAAGTGATATAATCAAAGGAGGACAGTTTATTTTCAAAAGAAGGCAATTATCAGCAAGAATTAGATAAGTGTTTTTCTAATGTGATTGAGTACCTTAACTTATATCCTATATCCTACTATAGGTTGTAGTGATACTCTAGTTCGAGTACCACTACAAAATGATACTAGTTACGACTGGACCTGCATGTGCCACCACCAAAAATGTGTCACGACCCACACCTAGTGTAAGGGCACAAGAGGTGGGTATGTCCAGCCTACGCTGCAGTGTCGGCGGTAGAACGTTGTCCTAGGTCACAACATCTAACATAATATAGAATATGCTACGAAAGGAGAATAATATATAAGGTACAACTCAATCACAATATCTAAGATGGAATAGAAGATAAGATAATCTCAACTGGGAGTCACAAATATGAATAATAAGTCTCGGTGTAAACCACACCATAAAAAATACCTTAATAAAATCTCAAATGTCTCATAAAGCTAGATAAGAAGATAAGTCTAGACTAAGCTAATGGCAAGTCCTCAGCGAATACTAGATCCTCCTGAGGGTCCAGGTCACCTGTGTCAACTAGGCCTGCTCCATAGTAAGTATCGCAGCAATCCTCCTCATTTGTAATATTTTTAACAGGTCTAGTCAGGACAGGAACAAATACATATCTCT
>JANAVB010018399.1:0-147500 GCA_029216955.1 Iris pallida | reverse complement strand
CATCTAGAACAAGGGATATGAAATAAAAAGCGACCAGGGGCTAAACTACGGTCAAGGGAGACGATTGCCAATACGTCACTTTGCTCCTCTTGGCAAACCCGAGAACTATTATCAACAAAATGGTATTGGTTTGGGTTACGTTACTCCTTCAACAACTCCTGAAGGATCAGACGTCAAAGCGGATCGTTGTTCTCATTCTTTTGATTCCTGCCTCTGGGATTCAGGCTCCAGCATTAGAGACATGTTCAAAGCAACATTGTCCGTCAACATGGTGTCAGTTGACCAAATTGCAGACGATATCCAATCGATCGAGCTTGAACAATGGGCTCAAAAGATGGATATTAGGTGGAAGTTACGTTTCAAACAACGTGAACCACCTACTGAAGACAAAGTCGTCCAAGTTAATTTAGGAGATGAATCATCTCTTAAACCAATCTTCATCAGCAAAAGTCTGTCTGGCGAGGAACGACAATATCTTATATAGCTTATAAGAGAATACATTGACGTCTATGAATGGAGCTATGAAGACATGCCAGGCTTGGAACCTAAAGTTGCTATGCACCGTCTAAATATCTCGTCCAAAGCTAAGCTAGTAAAGCAGCAGCAACGACAGTTTCGACCAGATATCATGGAGGCCATCGAGAGTGAAGTCAAGAAGCTTATTTCAAGCGGGTTCATTCGCGAAGAACAACACCCTGACTAGGTCGCTAACATTGTGTTAGTCATAAAAAAGAATGGTAAAGTTTGAGTCTGTATCGATTACCGTAATTTGAACTCTACATGCCCGAAAGATGAGTTCCTTCTACCGATCACAGATATAATAATCAACAATACTTGCGGCTTCGAGCGGATGTTCTTCATGGATGGGTTCTCAGGCTACAACTAGATCAAGATTTTTCCCGATAATGAGAAATACACATTTTTTCGAACACCGTTGGGGGTATACCGCTATACGGTGATGCCCTTCGGATAGAAAAATACAGGGGTGACATACCAGCGAGCTATGAACACAATTTTTTATGATCATTTATGCAAAACAGTGGAATGCTACGTAGACGATATCGCAGTTAAAAGTCGTCTCAAGGGCAACAACCTCCAAGATTTGAGAACGGTGTTCGAACTAATGCGTGCACTATAGAAGCATGAAAAATAATAAAGAAAGAGCCATGCGGCCAGGAAACCCCATGCGGCTCAGAAAGCCCATGCGACTCAGAGGACCCATGTGGTTCAACGCGTCTATGTGGCTCTGTGATCTCCATGCGGATCAGAGAGGTGCCACGTAGCATACAAGCAACTCTTCCCTTACTATATTAATTGCCTTGACGGCTGACAGCTCTGACAAGATGACAGCCCTGACACAAAGATGTAATTATGACTCTGTCATAATGACAGACTCCTAGGGAAACGAAGGAGATCTCTGACTTAATCCCTCGAGATCCAAAAAATGCTACACAGCCTAGGCACGTGGACAGTCATATGCGGCTCGAGCGGAGACCC
The DNA here is from genome assembly GCA_029216955.1 of Iris pallida. NCBI lineage: Eukaryota > Viridiplantae > Streptophyta > Magnoliopsida > Asparagales > Iridaceae > Iris > Iris pallida. The sequence continues at coordinate 146,003 of JANAVB010018399.1, read as the reverse complement.
CCCAAGCGGCTCAGGTCGAAGTTGCCCTATGCGGCCCAGATCGAAACAGCCCTATGCGGCTCAAGCAGACGCTCCCCCCATACGGTTCACGAGGATCATCTCCATGGGGCTCACGAAGGGGTTACCCATTATGCGGCTACCTACGTCCATGCGGTCCAGATTATCATATGATTCGAAGGTTCGGGGGCCACTCCCCAACAGCCTTGACACGTGGCCGGGCTTATACGGCTCAATCCTCATGCGGCTCAGATCCTTCAGTGGCTCCCAGGACATGTATCATAAAGCCAATCAATTTTTCAGATTTACTGCAATCAAAGATTGGGTCAAATCCCAATAATCTGGGACACGTGGCAGGAGAATAAATTAAACTTATTCATTCAGATTCGCAGACATCAGCAGATCATTATAAGGGAGATTTATTCCAATAAGCATTAATTACTGAGAGGATTTGGCACAATCTACATTAATGGTCCAGATTCATTACACTCAAAACTAATGGCCCAGATTGATCAATCAACAGACCGCTGCCACTTTAAGGGACAATCATTATAAACCCTAATGATAGCATTCCCTTCTTATAAATAGCAAGGTGCCATTCCCTTGAGAAAGAGGACCCTTTTTCGAGATCACAGAGCACCATAATACTTAGAGAGAAAAAGCAGAGAGAGAGAAAACAGAGCATTTCTTCAATGCCGAGCAATCTTCTGGAGCCAAGGCTGCATACCGATCGTCCAAGGAGTAAGACATAGCGTCCGTTGCTTTCCTGAGCCTCTATCGTCACCCTCTAGAATCTAAAATAAACAATTGTACTTAGACTGCTGTACCTAGATTTTCGTCCCTAGGCTTTCTTTGTACAAGCGAGTTTGTAACGTGAAGTAAAAGTCCAGTCCTCCGATAATTGTTCTGCTATTTTATATTTTATGGCAAACACGATGGCGACTCTACTGGGGACAAACTTCTCCACGGCTGAGGAGTTGGTGACGCAATCAGAAGCAGCCAAGCTTGGCTCCATGCAACAGAAGATGGTCGTCCGTTTCGACCAACAGGCATTTGAAGAAATGCTCTCTGAAGGAAGTGCCGGCCCGATCCAGAAGCGAACCCGCACAAAGAAAGCTCGCTGCGAGTGGAGGCCAAAATCGTTTGCTCCTCCACAAGCTCTGGACAGGATACTCTCTGCTACCCAAGAAGGCGAAGGCGACTCTCATACGGCTCCACTTCGAGCCGTAGAGCACTCTACTGTCCCCAAGTTTGGCAGAGGAAAGTACTATGATGCTGGACTTGCAGGGACAAAGAGCGACTCTATGCGCCTCAAGAAGAAGCCGAGCACTCCTGTGGCCAAATCCGCCAACCACACGGAGGAAGCTCATACGGGTGAATCTACCAGCCGTATGAAAAAACTCTATGCGGCCAGATCATCCAGTCGCATGAAGAAAAATCATGCGGCTGAGACCCCCAGCCGCATGAAGAAAGCCTATGCGGCTACGTCTGCCAGCCGCATGAAGATTGTTGAGGACGACAGCATGACGCCTATCCCGCGCGGCTCTGTCTTCGACCGCCTCTCTTATGGTCCTGATCTCTTGTGCTCCTAAGAAGAAATATCTGACTCTCTCCAACATCACCTAGACTCTTCCTACTATGTGCCTTTACGCACTAAAGCGAAGAAGTCTAGGACAGCATGAGCTTGGCACGCTCGGTCTGCTGATCCTGTCTCTGATTATTTGAGCATCCCGTATATCGTTATGTGGGCCTCAGATGGGTAGTGATACAGAACCGCTCGAGTCCAGCCCCCGGCGGCAAACGGACAGAGAGGTGCACAAAAGTCTCCCAAAATCCAGGGAGCAAGCATGGTCGATCCAAACCCATCTGACTTGCATGAGGCCATCCTCCACAAACACAAGGAAAGAGAAAACGCATCGGGGTGTGAAAAGTCCTCCCATGGACGCCACTGCATCCAAGTCATCGTCAACTGCTGCTGCAATGATACGATGGTACGAGAAGACCGACAGTCCATCTTTCAAAGACTGCAACAGCCGTCTTCAGAAGATGAGGCACTTCCCGTCGTCTCTTGCAACTCTGCTCAGAAAGTCCCCGCTGATGGAAGAAGGAAGAAGACAAATGTTTCCAGCCCAAAGATTTCAACCACTTCAACTAAAAGACTGTCGTCTAAACGGGTGCCCACCATCGGAGTTTTCTAAGGCACCCGCTCTAAGATTAAATCTGCTACAGTAGAAGATTCGTCGTCTACAATGCAAGGGGTTACTGGGACTGGGGGTAGCACTCCTCCGAACCTCCACAACAATCCGATGTTCTAAGAAGACGAGCCGGGGGAGCCAACACTCCCATCAGATGTAGCAAACCTCGACGTCCCCGAGGACGTCCACAACTCCCAAGATGAGGCAAACTCGGAGACTGGGGGTACTGTTCCTTTCGAGTCTAAACCAGAGGAGAACATTCCCACATACCCCGACGACTTCTCACTACATGGGTATGATTCGGAGGGCGCTTCCTCCACCGCTCCGTCCATCTCTCCTCATGTGAAGACAGTATTCATGACAGACAGCAGCCAAGGTGGTTCCAGTGATCGCCAACACATCGACACGCTCGAAGCCATATTGTTTGCCTTGGTCAAGTTTGTAGACGAATTCAAAGTGGCCCTTCCAACTTTACAAGGAGGGACGTCTGGCCAAACAAGCGCAGGTCCCGCGATTAATACAGACTCGAATTCAGCAGCACCGAATCTGGACAACAATCCCCCTGAAACAACGGCCCCCACTGCCATGGACGAAGCCGACGAAGTGAGAAGAGTGGTCCAAGAGCTCCCAGCCATGTTTCACGCTCGAAAAAATTCTCAAGACCTCATAATACGGCAACCATACCCTGCTGCATTGAGGGATGTCCCCTTTCCGCCAAGATATAAGCCGTTTAATATCAATCCTTATGATGGCAAGACCTCAGCAAGTCGGTTCATCACTTACTTCGAGGTTACCACCGACCATCTGCCCCATGACGATGCCATTCTCACACGATTATTCATCGGGGTATTGGAAGTGGTCGCCTTCGATTGGTATCGCAACCTGCCAGACAACAGCATCCACTCCTTCGTCGGCTTCAAGCGTATGTTCTTGGAGAGATTCTACAAAGTAGGGCAGGACATCACAATGTCCACCCTCATGGATGTCGTCCAAGGGGAGAAAGAGCTGACAAGAAACTATATCGAGCGTTTTTGCCAACCACAATGAAGCTACCATCTGGAAATACTGATTCCTCCTTGACCGAAATTTGCCAAAAGAGATTGCTCCCAACAATAAGTCTCTGGATAGGCGAAAGTCAATTCAAGGACTGGAAGACGTTCATCATCAGCACCACAAGCGCCGAAGAACGATTGAAGAAGGCTCGCCAATTGGGATTATACATCTCGGACGGAGAGAACAAGGGCAAGCGTCATAACAATGACAATGGGGGTAGCCCCTCCAAAAATCAGGACAGCAAGGATAAGCAGGCTATGGTGGCCGACACAGCACAGAAACCTGAGCCAAAGCCGACAGACAAACAATGGCCGCAAATTACTTACTCCTTCGAAGACGGTCACGTCAAGCCCATCTTGGACATGCTCATACAAGAAGACAGAATTCAGCTTCCTCCACCAAGACGGGAACCACGACAGGCAGACATGGAGAATACAAAGTACTGCCAATACCTACCGCTACGTCCACCATGCCACACACGACTGCTACCAACTAAAACGGTACATCCAAAACCTCATCGATTCGAACGCTCTGGCCATCGATTTCGAAGAGATAACAGTCGCAGCCAATATGGTGTTAGTACAACTCGGCAGCTTCCCTCCGACGAAAACTCAAGACGGGGTGGTCCCTATCCCTCTGGCGACAATAGAGATTGCTAATCTTCCACCTCCCCGAGATCAGGCTGCTGGTCTAGTACCCCTTACCACATTACGAAGGAAGGTCATGTAGGTCCATCCAGACTTGGTATCAGAAGTGACTCAGCCCACACCATCTTCCATTTGCAATAAGAAGAGTGGAAAAGTCAGGTCCTGCCGCACAATCACGGCAGATATCGAAGAAGCTACAGCCGTAGTCACACGGTCTGGGGCACAATCCCAACCTGTGGCTGATAATACGGCTGAAGATCATCAGCCCGCTACAATAGACGCTCCGGGACCGGCTCAGCCTCGACCATCGACAAGCCTAGGCCGAGGGAGACTCGCTTTGACAAATCCCTCCGAAAAGAGGCATCATAAGGGCTGGATACGACCTACAACTTCGACATCTTAGCGCAATTGGCCAACACACCGGCCAAGTTGTCATTATACGAGCTTCTGAGACTCTCTAAGGATGTTCGTACGGCTTTGAGCGATGCACTCCAAAATGCCGACGCATACCTGGCTCAGGTCAACCTCACGAAAGAAAACCCGCCTACAGATCTCCAAGACAGCGCCTGCACGGGAGCGATACCCAACATTGTCTTCACTCCGCAGGACATGCTCATCAAAACCAACCTGTATGATCGCCTGCTATACTACACTGGATACATCGGCGACTGTAAAGGTGGATCAGATGCATATTGATCCTGGCTCTTCCATAAGCATTATCCTGAAGGGTCTGCTACATCATCTCCGCATCCCAATGCATCGCCTGACGCCTACAAGCACCGCCATCAGCGATTTCAATTCGGGCAGGAGCTACCCAATTGGAAAGATCCATCTGAAGTATCAAATTGGCGATCTCTAATCAGAAGTCACCTGCTACGTCATAGATACAGACACTTCTTACAACATCCTCTTGGGGGCGCCCGTGGATACACGATTATATGATCGTGCCTTCCATGCTGCACCAGTGCTTCAAATATGTCGACAAACTATGGCTTCATGAGGACGAAATTTGCTGATATCGATCCCATTCAAGGGGGTCAAATCCTACTACTCAGACGACTGTCTATACAAATAATCGAAGAAGCATCTTGGTGAAGGAGATGTGCAAGCTCGTACCGAGACAGCCACAGGATCCGAAGAACCTCTAATGATCCACCTCCAAGCTCGTAAACCTGGCAAGTCTGTACCACTTATCCGCTACTCTGCGTAAGGACGCAATCAGCCTCTCGACAAAAGAAGAGCAAATGATAATCCGGCTGCCAAGGTCCGACCAAATGCCAAGACACTCAACGGAGCCATTGACAATCAGGCTGTCGAGAGTCGGCCAACCGCAAACGGAGAAGCTCAATCCCTCCGACAAGCCAATGACGATACGCCTTCCCAAGAAGGGTCGTCACCCCGATACAAGGCCTGGAACTTCTAGCGAACCAACCACTCCCCGCCCAGCATCGAGCACCAGACTGGGGGTCGCTAGTCTGCCAACAACTCCACTCTCTGCTCCACCAGCTGAACCTCTGACGATCAAGCTGCCCAGGTCGTCCTCTCAGTCTTCGTTTATATAAGGGGTAGCCGAAGAGGAACCGGAGCTAGCCAAGTATATGGCTGCCCACACTGATGTTCCCTCCACAGATGATGTAATCCCCCTAGAAAACATACGTTACTTCATCAATAAAGGGCTATCTTTGAACTACCTCGAGCTCAATAAGCTGTGTACAATATATGCTATGGAACACGGTATAGGCACTCACCTACACACGCAGGTGACAAATGTGTACACCGTAATCCAGCTTACTCCAGTGGAAGACGCTTACCGCATAATCGAGGAAGGGGACCATCCAATCATCTTCGGCCGAAAGGACGATCCGTATCCCTTCATCATAAAAGAAGTCGACCTTGGATCAGATGCCGGGAGACTACCTCTGTATCTTTATAGCCTCCAATCCAAATATCTTATACAGAAATAGGGGTATAATCTGGAGACGATGCCAGGCTTGAACTACGGTATTGGACGATGATTACCTTTGAAGCCACCGGTCCCGGCTGGCAAACCACGGGACTACTAAAGCAAGAGTTGATGTGGATTAAGGTATGTTACACCAACAATGACCCCTGAAAGCTCAGATAAAGAATGTGACTGGCATTCACATTCAACCGGGTCACCAACTTCTGATTCGGATACCAGCATCGGAAATGTATTCATACAAGTCTTGTCAGTCAACATGGCATTCGCCGACGCTTATGAAGAAGATGAAAACATCCCTGAAATCCTCGAGTTAGAGTCGTAGGCCCAACAGTTGGATGCACAATGGGAAAAGCGGTTCGAATAGAGAGAACCTTCTACTGAAGATGAGGTCATACAAGTGGATCTCGACAGCGAATCTTCTCCAAAATCGATCTTCATCAGTAAAAGCCTAACAGACAAAGAGCGAGAATCGCTGTTGGAACTTGTCAAAGAGTATATTGATGTGTTCGCCTGGAGTTATTAAGACAGGCCCGGGTTAAATCCCGATATTGCTCTTCATAAACTCAACATTCGGTTGAACTTAAAGCCAGTCAAGCAACAACAGCGACTTCATTCGTGAGGAACAACATCCGGATTGGGTCGCCAACATAGTACCAGTCCTCAAGAAGAATGGAAAGATTCGAATCTACATCGACTTCTACAATTTGAACGAGGCATGCCCCAAAGATGAATTCTCCCTCCCTATCATGGACATCATGATTGACAATACCTGCAGCTTCGAACGTATGTCATTCATGGATGGCTTCTCGGGGTACTACCAAATCAAGATGTCTTCTGACGACGAAAAACATACGTCATTCCGAACACCGATTGGTACATACTGCTACACAGTCACGTCTTTCGGTTTGAAGAATGCCGGTGCCACATATCAAATAGCCATGAGCATTATCTTCAGAGACCACTTACGCAAGACGGTAGAGTGCTATGTTGATGACATCGCCATCAAGAGTCGCTGTAAAGGAGACCATCTGCAGGATCTGAGGACGGTATTCGACCTGATGCGAGCGCACAATTTGAAAATGAACCCTACGAAGTCCTTTCTGGGCGTATCCAGCGGAAAGTTCTTGGGTTTCATCATCACCGCCCAGGGTATCCATGTAGACCCTGAGAAGGCAAAGGCAATCATGGAGATGGGTCCACCGCAAAATCTCTACGAACTCAGAGGCCTTCAAGGGAGCCTAGCTTACATCAAGAGGTTCATTTCTAACTTCTCCGTGCGATGTCGACCATTCACCTACCTCATGAAGAAAGGCGTCTCGTTCGTATGGGATGAAGAATGTCAGCGGGCCTTCGACATCATCAAAGAATACTTGTCGAACCCTCCAGTCCTGGTGGCCCCGGTTGCTGGAAAACTATTCTTGATCTACGTACGAGCAATGGAGCATTCCTTCGGAGCCCTGCTGGCACAAAATAATGATGCAGGCCATGAGCAAGCCATATATTACCTCAGTCGAATGATGATTGGGCCAGAGCATTGATATACCGCTGTGGAGAAGGAATGTCTTGCCCTGGTGTTCGCCATTCAGAAGACGCGACACTAGGTCACTGGACAAACAATACATGTGATCTCACGAGTCAACCCTCTCAGGGTCCTCATGACTAAACCAGGGGCACTCAGCTCTCGCCTCGCTACATGAGCTATATTGTTGTCCCCTTATCATATGATCTTCGTCCCGCAAGAGACTGTCAAAGGTCAAGCCCTGGCAGACTTTTTGGCAGCCCACCCGAGCTCGAAGTCGTCCAGAATATATGAAGAGATCCCAGATAAGGTTGCCGACTCGCATACAACCTCTCACGATGATATATGGCGAATGTTTTTCGACGGCGCTTGGAGAACTGGACCCAAGGGCAACATCGTCGTCGGAGTCGGGGTGGTGCTAGTCTTTCCTTTCGGATTGGTGATTAACCGCGCTTATTCTCTCACATAACCCTGCTCTAACAATGTGGCCGAGTACAACGCTTTGGTCATTGGCCTCCAACTTACAAGAGAGTTGGGGGTAGAATATCTTGAAGCATACGATGATTCTCAGTTAATCGTCAACCAGATCCGGGGTTCATACGAGGTCCGCCATGAAGACATGATTCCCTATCACCAGATAGCGATCGACATCATCTTATCGTTTGAAGGGTTCTTCATTGAGCACGTTCCCAGACTCTGAAATATCGAAGTCGATGCCTTAGCAGGCCTGGCCGCTTCCCTAGTAGTACCAAATCATACTCATCAATCGGTTGATGTGATAGGCTATGAACTGGTCTGTCCCAAGAACAACGTTCAATTCGTGGCGAGTTATTCCGCTCAGACAATCGACGATATCCTAGATTGGAGACAACCATTCATCGACTTCGTCGTCTACGACATCCTGCCCGAGAACCCAAAGGAAGCCACCTCCATCAGACGATGTTCTCTCAGATTCTTCTACGATACAGAGACAAAAATGCTGTATCACCGATCCTATGATGGATTATTGCTTCGATGTCTGTCAAACCCAGAAGCCAAAGAAGCCGTACAAGAAGCTCATGACGGTATATGCGGGGCCCATCAGCCTGGCCCTAAATTGCAAGACCGTCTTCGCCGAATGGGCTACTACTGGCCCATGATGGTAGCAGATACGATAGACTATGCTAGAAAGTGCAAAGCCTGCCAAGTCCACGCGGACTTCATCCACCCACCATCTGAATTTCTACATCCGACAGTGGCATCCTGGCCATTTGAAGCATGGAGGATGGATATCATTGGCCAATCACTCCACCTTCCTCCCGAGGATATCGCTTCATACTCGCAATCACAGATTACTTCTCCAAATAGGCAGAAGCTGTCCTACTCGCAGAAGTAAAAACTTCAAACGTGATCAGCTTCCTCAAGCATCACGTCATCTATCGCTTTGGACTGTCCCGAAGGATCATCCATGATAATGGTCCGTAGTTTGCAAGCCACGCCTTCTATCGGTTTTGTGACAAGCATCGCATGCAGAATATTGCTTCGACACCGTACAACCCGGCAGCAAACGGGTTGGTAGAGGCATTCAACAAAACCATCATCAAGTTACTCAAGAAGTTCGTATCGTCCAACAAACGCGACTGGAACGAGAAGCTTGGTGAATGCTTATGGGCGTACCGTACCCTGGTCCGAATAGCCACAAGGAACACACCATTCTTTCTGGTATACGGGAGTGAGGAAGTTCTTCCATTAGAGACTCAAATACTATCACTCCGCATCGTCCTCACTTATCAATTGACGACGGATGATAACTACCGACACCGACTACAAGAGTTAGAGGCCTTAGATGAAAAGCGCCTCCTGGCTCAGCAAAGAATCGAGCTATACCAAGCACGCGTCTCCGGAGCCTTCAACAAGAAGGTTAAAATCAGAACATTCCAAGTGGGCGGTCTCGTTCTGGCAGTCCGGAGGCCGATGGTCACGACTCATAAGACCGTCGACAAGTTCCATCCAAAATGGGAAGGTCCATTTATCATCGAGGCTGTATTCTCCAATGGTGCTTACCGCCTCGCCAAGCAAAATGGAGACTTGCTCATGTTTTCTGTCAACGACAAGTTCCTTAAGAAATATTATATCTAAACGACACATTCCATATTATCGAGTCACGTACCCACTGGTACCGCTGAACTCCCATCTCAACATTCCAGATTATCGAGTCATGTACCCGCTGGTACCGCTGAACTCACATCTCAACATTCCAGATTACCGAGTCATGTACCCGCTGGTGATGCTGAACTCGCATTTCAATTTCCAGATTATCGAGTCATATACCCGCTCGTACCTCTGAACTCACAATTCGGTCACTCTTTCAGATAGTAAGTCATGTATGACCATACCTCTGAACTTTCTTCCTGGAAGAGATCCTCCCTCATGATCCACTACCTGCACTTCCGGTGCACAAAAAGGGTAGCCGATCCACAAATTTCCAAAACGGCCATGTCCTTATTACCTCTGAGTCGTTTCACTTCTGCCAAAAACAAATCGCCCCTTTACATAGAACTTCCATGTCCGTATTACCTCTGAGTGATTCTATGTACCCTCCTTCATTGAGCCCACTCCTGCCATATCCTCATTACCTCTGAGTGGGAAGGCTCCGTCGAAGAAACCTTCATGCTTGCCATGTCCTCATTACCTCTGAGTAAGTATGATGATTCCCTTTCGACTTATTATCTGTACCCACAACCGGAGTACGCCAAGGATAATAGGTCCACAAATATCATCCGTTGAGTCTACTCCTGTCATGTCCTCATTACCTCTGAGGAGGAAGACTCCACGGTAAAACCTCCATACTTACCATGTCCTCATTACCTCTGAGTAAGTATGTTGGTCCTCTCTCATCTTATTATCCGTACCCTGAACCAGGGTACGCCAAGGGTAATAGATCCACAAATGTCCTCTGTTGACCACGAATGTCCTTTATTGACCATAAAAGTCCTCTGTTGACCACAAATATCATCCGTTGAGTCCACTCCTGTCATGTCCTTATTACCTCTGAGTAGGAAGACTCCATGGCCAAACATTCGTACTTGCCATGTCCTCATAACCTCTGAGTAAGTATGTTGGTTCCCCTTCATCCTATTATCCGTATCCTAAGTCATGGTATGCCAAGGATAATAGGCCTACAAATGTTCTTTGCTAAGTCTCTTAGTACAGGCCCACTATTCCTCATCATGCCCCGGGAGCCCAGCTGCTCCATGGCATTCTATATCCCGATACTGGGAACGTCCATGACCACCTTGCTGTGGAACTGTTCTAGGTATCCCCAGTCAAACTTGTTACCTGTACCTAAAACCAAGGTATGCGATGGGTAACAGGTCCACAAACAAGTCTCCCATACGGGGCAAATATCACCACAATATCACAGGTACAACAAGCAATGCAAATGAAGGGTAGAATGGAAAGTACTCTTTATTTGAAAGACAAAAAAAGCATTACATGTTTTGGGACCACGTCCATCTCAAAAAAGAAAAGAAAAAGAAAACAGGAACAAAATAAGAAGAAAATGCCAACTATAGCTCAGCATTACACAACTCCAGGAGCCGGTTTCTCACCAAGGCAGTCCTCCGCTCAAGCCTCTGTTTAGCTCGGCGTTGGCCTCTTGGGACAATTGCTCTGCGTCATTCAAATACATATACGCCTACCAGTCGTTCTCTATCTTCTTCAGGGCAAGTTCTAGATTGGCAGAAGCCCTACTAAACTTGTCAGCCTCCTGGATGGCAATCCTTTTCTAAGTACAACCAGCTTCTATCTCAGACTCCAAGAAGACCAGCTTTCTCTGGAGCTCGAGGATTTGCTCCCGGGTGTTGGTTACCCCGCGGGAGGCAGCCGCTTCCCGAGCCGCGCAATCTTCAGTCCGACGGCTCCACTGATCGTACAACCGAGTTAAATCCCGGCGATCCTTCAATAGCCGGTTTGAGCGATTCCCGGACAGCCATCACCTTCTCTACCGTGGTAACAAGGAAATTGTGCTCTTGATTTATTGCCGCGGGTAAATCAGCCTGTTGCAGCATGCGAAACTGGGCCACGAGACGATCAGCCTCTAACAGCTTAGGCTCCAGAAGCGCGGCCAATTCCCCTCCACCAGGAAGTGTTCTAAGGATATTGATCTGGCTACCGGCGCATTGACGGGCCAGAGCAAAGGGAGTCCCCCTTTCCACAGCTGCCTCGATCCCTCTCTTCAGGTGGCGGTGGAAACTGTCGACTACGTCCTGGGACACTTCATCCAAAACCTATATAGAGGATGGCGTCAAAGGGAGGGTGGCAGGCAGTACCAAAGGAGTAGCCTCAGAACTTGTAGTCCCCGCCACCAAGGAAACAAATTCTGTGCGAAAAGATGCATGAATGGCAGCTAGCTCCTCTTCCGCCGCCCGAAGAGCCGGGATGCTAGGCAGGGCGGAAAGGTTAACCCTCGAAACAATATTGGCAGAAGAGGGTGCAGGAGGCATCCTCCCTTTCCCCAGCCGTATTGCCACTTGGGTTTTCGAACTCGACCCGGCTGGAGGCCCCACATTATCGGTTGGAAAAGAAGGAGGCACACGTGCTTCCGTCCGATCCTCTCCGATGGAGTCCGCCCCGACGATGACCGTCACCGACAATAAAGGGGTAGGATCTGTACGTCCAAAGCAACTATTAATCGACGTAACCAGAAGGATAGGATGATGGAGTAAACAGGCTTCCTCACAAGTTAAGGTTTGACTTATCTTACCAGAGAAAGAGCATGGAGGCTGTGGCTCGTTCGCAGCTAGCATAGTTTTCCCACCTGCGGCTCCCGAGCCAAAGTCAATCGGTTTCTCTGTTACAGCCATCCCTAAAAGGGAGCCAGCCAGGATAGTGTCAGCCTGTTGAAGTTCAGATATCTCAAGGACGGGCGCAGTAGAGCCCCCATCCCCCTGGATTGAGGCCCCAGCAAGGTGAGACTCCTCGGCTGCCTCCGAAAGAACCCCGGCAGAAATGATAGCAGTGCACACATCACTGACCAAATGGGACAAGACCGGATCGACCTCGGCAATCGGGTCCTGAGAAGCAAACTCATCTGACGCCTACAAAGAGCAAACGAAAATGACTAGTCCATAGTTTGGGAAAAAGAAGGAGAAGGTAGCTGCAATTCAAATCACCTCAGAAACAGCGTCAACATCATCAATAAACAGCCTGCGGCGTCTTACCGCAGCACGCTTCGTGGAGTAGGATCTGCCATCATCAGTACACGCACGCCTGCTCCGTTTATGCGAAGGTGCGGGCACAGCAGGTGGTTGATCCTCTACCACCTCGTCCGGACCAGTAGGCGGCTGACCTACCACCCTTTCTTCCGACATAATAGGGGGCTGATTCCCCACTTCCTCGTCTGAAGAATGCGACGAGTCATCAGCATCTTGCTCATCATCCTCTTCGTCCACCGCAGTGGACTCTGAGTCCGGCGCAGGAACCCTGTTCGTCCCTCTCTTCCTCTTCTTGGATCCCTCTAGCTTCTCGGCCAAGCCAGTGCATTAATGAAGCTAGTATTCATGTCAAAGTCGATAGGTGGCTTGCTCGCTGCAATATGATAAAGGGCCGCCATGTACAAAATATCCCCTGCCATCTTAGCATCAATGACCGAGAAGCTAGCCCGGGTATGGACCGTATTGTAATAATGCCAAGCCCGGATGCCATCGAGGACGTTGTCCTCAAATCCCAGGCAAGCGCTAGGGCAATCAAGGAACAGCTGACTATACCCAAATTGACGGGAAAATCTACTAGGCAGATAATTCTCCAGATATACGTTATTTCGATAACGATATACCAGGTACGCGGGGCGAATGTTACGCAGCCAAAGAAGCATCTTCTCAGATAAGAGTTGGGGAGGATCAACGCCGTCAACATGTACTCCCCTCACTTCTCTAGTGGTAAACTGAGGGAGAAAGACAAAGAAGTTGGGCCCGTCAACTCTCGCCAACGCCCTCCGACAGGCTGGCATGGTGTCGTGCTCCCAAGGATGATGACGGTATCGAAAACGGAAGGCGTCATCAGCAGTAACATCTTCTTCAATTCCTGGCCTCATCAACGACCGATAATGCATTAATAACCACCCCATGAGGTAGTGGTATGGTAGTTCTATCCGTTCAAAGTCCAGCGTCGTCTAGCGAGCAATGACTTTGGATAAAAAGGCACGGAGGCCGTGGTGTATGCTATACACCATAGCCGGAAGAAGGGCCAGTCTGACTTTGAAGACCAGCTTCACAGCTGGAAGAATGAAGTGGCGGCTGATCCTTTCAGTAGAACCTGCCCCTCCCGAGACTATGCAATTCCGTAGCCATATCATCAAGAACCCGGCGAAGAGTGCTTTGTCAGACATCTCTCGGGTACCGTAGTAGAAATAACTGAAGGAGTCAGTACGACTCCCAAATCTGTCTCGGGTAGACCTCGACCTTTTTGCCTTCAACTTCAGGTCCTTTACCTCCGCCTGGGTTTGAGGAACCCGAAAAGAAATCCGGCCGGAAGGACGTAATCTGAAAAGATACGCGACCCAGGCCGTGGTATGGGGGGCGTTCCCTTCTGAACTATTATTCTTCTTGATAGCAGTCTGGTGACAGATGCTATGGTGGCACAGCAGTTCCCGGTACACAGCGACGAAACCCGAGAATCGTCGATCCAGATCGTCGAATTCCTCGTTCGTCTGGGTGTATACTTCAAAAGCCTCGTCTCCCCACGGCAGCTTAGAAACAGTGTGCATTTCATGGAGGGAAAGTCCCAACTCCCCTCCGGGCGCGAAGAAAGTCCCCGTACGCCGGTTATACAACTCCAAAAGGGCCATAAACAAAGGCTTGTTAATGGGCAATCCGTAACAGGTGCCTCGCATGGCGTAGTAAAGGTCAATCTCCCAAAGGGACTCCCCGTAGTTCCTCAGGATCCATGAGGTAAGATTGGCCCATGTAGGAATGGGGTTTATCCAATTCAACAGCGACAACCTGCCCACAGGATAAGACCCCTGGCGAGCGAGCTGATTCAGAAAGGTATTAGCTCGAGTAAAAGTAAAGTTGGGACCAGTCACGTTTATAAAAGTACCAGGGAGCAGCCCCATCACGCTCCGACTAACTGAATCCTTGCCGGCACATGCTGAACCCGTACGTCTGTTATAGTGGATGTTGCCCACAAATATCCTCTGTTGGGTGGAAGTTAGAGAGCCCACCATTGTCCTGTCCAGCGGTACCATGTTGAACCACGAGAGGTGAAAATGCCGCTCCATCTCGGGGATATGAATCTCCACCCCGTCTACAGAAAAGTCCTAGTTCTCAGAAATGTCCAATATCGGGAGTTCTTTATGGAAAAAGCATCTCCAAAGAGAAAAGTCGATTCCAGATGTTCTCCATCCAGTCTCCCCGAATTCATCATGGTACAAAGGAAGTGGAAAGGCTGGTTGTTGATGACAGCCACCCTCTCCAAAGGTTCATCAGCAGGAAGCTGATCTAATATATGTCGAACTAAGCCGTCGAGCCGTACGCCCACGGCAAACTGAGCTGAACCCACTAGAAGCTCTCCGACCGGGTTGGTTGGGAGGTTCACTAGAAAAGCACAAAAGAAATAGGATTAAAAGAATTGTTAAAACGAAGCCACTTAAAAAGTTTATCAAAAAGAAGTTCCTATGGGCCTATGCGGCTCGGATCGACGAAGCCTTATGCGGCCCAATTCAGCTGGATTTCATGCGGCACGGCCTTAATAGAGCCTATGCGGTTCGGGTCAACACAGCTTCATGCGGTCCAATTCAGTCGGGAGTTCCGTGTGACACTGATTCGATGGCTTATGCGGTTCAGATTAAGACTTATGCGGTTCTATCTCGCAGAGGAGTTTTATGCGGCGGGATTCAGTAAAATTCTATGCTGGCCAGCTTGTCAGGAACATATGCGGCTCCGGTCAAAGGAGACTTTATGCGATTCATATCCAGAAGTAGTCTGGCGACTCAAAATCCCTCTCTCATGCGGCTCATACAGGGGGAATGTCCTATGCGGCTCAGATGCGAGAGGGTCATGCGGCCCATACAAACGCATGCGGCTCCATCATAATCAGGTTTGAGCCATCTAAACGATGAAGGTATGTGCATAAATCATGCAACAGAGCCATGGGTTCTTAGGGTTCAAAGTGTTCAAAGTAGATCCTTACACTTGAAAGCAGGGCAAACATCAGGATGCACTTCGGGCACGGCGGCCGACGAGGAAGCCGCCTTCTTGCCATTCGCGGCAGCATAGACGGCCTTGGAAGACTTAGGAGCCATTTTGCTTCGACGGTCGAGAAAAAAGAAGATAAGGAAGAAGAGACAGCAGATAGTTGAATGAAGGAGAGAGCAAAGGAATCCCTCCGACCAAACTCATCCGTATTTATAAACAAAAGTGAGGCTTTTCGATTCCCGTGCATACACGAAGACCGACTCTTCAGTTATCAAGGTGAGCCACCTAAAATGAAGGCCAAAACTACTTGGATCTCGCACCGAAAAGTAGCCTTTAAAACTGACAGCAAATCAACAACGTTTAATGCAAAGGATTGCCATACGTGGCAACGATGACGTGGCAGAAAGCCCATGCGACTGAAACATCTATGAGGCTGAACCTTCCATGCGGCCAAAACCTCATATGAGGCTAGAAAGAGTTTGCACACAACCATGCTTCTTATTCAAAGTATTTCAATTTTGCAAATTGAAAACTTTGAAGGGGGTCTTGTAAAAGCATGGAAAATAATAAAGAAAGAGCCATACGGCCAGAAAACCCCATACGGCTCAGAAAGCCCATACAGCTCAGAGGACCCATGCGGTTCAACGCATTTATGTGGCCCAGAGAGGTGCCACGTAGCATACAAACCACTCTTCCCTTACTACATTAATTGCCTTGACGGCTGACAACTCTGACAAGACGACAGCCCTGACACAAAAATGTAATTATGACTCTGTCATAATGACAGACTCCTAGGGAAACGAAGGAGATCTCTGACATAATCTCCCGAGATCCAGAAAATGCCACGCAGCCTTGGCACGTGGACAGTCATATGCGGCACGAGCGGAGACCCCCCATGCGGCTCAGGCCGAAGTTGCCCTATGCGGCCTAGATCGAAACAGCCCTATACGGCTCAAGCAGACGCTCCACCCATGCGGTTCACAAGGATCACCTCCATGCGGCTCACGAAGGGGTTACCCGCTATACGGCCACCTACGTCCATGCGGTCCAGAATATCATGTGATTCGAAGGTTCGGGGGCCACTCCCCAACAGCCTTTACACGTGGCCGGGCTTATGCGGCTCAATCCTCATGCGGCTCAGATCCTTCAGTGGCTCCCAGGACACGTGTCATAAAGCCAATCAATTTTTCAGATTTACTGCAATCAAAGATTAGGTCAAATCCCAATAATCTGGGACACGTGGCAGGAGAATAAATTAAACTTATTCATTCAGATTCGCAGATATCAACAGATTATCATAAGAGAGATTTATTCCAATCAGCATTAATTATTGAGAGGATTTGGCACAATCTACATTAATGGCCCAGATTCATTACACTCAAAACTAATGGCCCAGATTGATCAATCAACAGGCCGCCGCCACTTTAAGGGACAATCATTGTAAACCCTAATGATAGCATTCCCTTCTTATAAATAGCAAGGTGCCATTCCCTTGCAAAAGAGGACCCTTTTTCGAGATCAGAGAGCACCAGAATACTTGGAGAGAAAAAGCAGAGAGAGAGCAAAGAGAGAATTTCTTCAACGCGGAGCAATCTTCTGGAGCCAAGGCTATATACCGATCGTCCAAGGAGTTAGGCAGAGCGGCCGTCGCTTTCTCGAGCCTCTATCGTCACCCCCAGAATCTAAAATAAACAATTGTACTTAGACTGCTGTACCTAGGTTTTCGTCCCTAGGCTTTCTTTGTACAAGCGAGTTTGTAACGTGAAGTAAAAGTCTAATCCTCCGATAATTCTTCTGCTCTTTTATATTTCGTGACAAACATGCACACCAACTCAAAATGTATACAACCAAGTCCTTTCTGGGAGTCTCCAGCGACAAGTTTTTTGGTTTTGTTATCACTTCAAATGGTGTACATCTTGACCGAAAGAAAGTAAAAGCTATCTTCGATATGCGTCCCCAAAGAAATCTTAAAGAGCTACGCGGACTTCAAAGAAGGCTAGCCTACATCAGACGATTTATTTCAAATCTTTGTGGAAGGTGTCAACCGTTTACTCAACTCATAATGAAAGGAGTATCTTTCATCTGGACTGAACAATGTCAACGCACATTTGACAATATCAAGAAGTATCTCACAAGCCCCCAGTACTGGTGGCTCCATTATGGGAAAGCCCTTTTTGTTATATGTCCGTGCTATGGATCATTTCCCTGGTGCCCTATTAGCTCAAAAGAATGAAGGCAGCCATGAACATGTAATCTACTACCTCAGCCGCACGATGGTGGGTACCGAGCACAGATACACATCTGTGGAAAAGGAATGTCTCATACTGGCATTTTCTATCCAGAAGACACTCTATTATGCGTCTGGGCAGACTATCCACATCATATCTAAAGTCAATCCTCTCAGAATACTCATGACTAAATCGGAATCTCTTAATTCTCGTTTAGCTACATGGGCAATGTTGTTGACTCCATACGATATGCTATTCGTCCCTTAAAAGGCAGTAAAAGGCCAAACATTAGCTGATTTCCTAGGCGCTCATCCGGTGCCAGAATCTTCCAAACTCTACGATAAAATCCCATATGAAGTAGTGGAGTCTAATACTGTAACTGAGGAAATCCCCATTTGGCAAATATTCTTTGACGGTGCATCAAGAACAGGACCTAAGGAAAATATCGTGGCCAGAGTAGGCATCGTGCTTGTGTCAACCGACCAACTGGTTATACACTATGCATATTCTCTCGTGGAACCCTGTACTAACAACGTGGCCGAATATAATACCCTACTGATCGACCTTCAACTGGCAAAACAACTGGGGGTTGACTATCTAGAAGCTTATGGCGATTCTAAGCTAATAGTTAGTCAAGTCCGAGGGGATTATGAAGTTTGTCACGAAGATCTCATTCCATATCATAAAGCGACAATCGAATTGGCTTCTACTTTCATTGGATTCTTCCTCTAGCACGTGCCTCGATTACAAAATATAGAAGCATATGCTTTAGCCTGTCTTGCTGCTTCCTTGACCGTCTCTACCAACACTCAGCATTCGATCACAGTGACTGGTCGAGAGCTATTCTGTGTGAATAATGCATTGCATATTCATCACTGTTATGCAACAGAAATAAATGTTGACTTTAAAGACTGGATATTTTCTTTCATAGACTACGCCATCTACGGAATTCTTTTTGAGGACCCAAAGAAAGCAGTGTCTGTCCAAAGGCGATCCCTCAGATTTTACTATGATACAGCTACCAAAATGCTGTACCGACGCTTTTACGACATGCTACTGTTATGATGTTTATCAGATACAGAAGCCAAACATGCACTCTGTGAGGCTCACGACAGAATTTGTGGTACACATGAACCAGGCCCCAAGTTACAAGATCGACTCAAACGAATGGATTATTATTGGCCCACGATGATAGCAGATGCTGTTGAATATGAAAAGATGTGTAGGGCTTGTAAGTTCCACGTCGACTTCATTCATCAAGCTTCGGAGTTTCTACACCCGACGGTGGCATCTTGGCCTTTTGAAGCCTAAGGTATGGACGTCATAGGCCCAATCAGCCCGCAATCCTCTAGAGGATATCGGTTTATCCTAGCTATAACCAATTACTTCTTCAAATGTGCGAAAGCTATACCGCTCAACGAAGTAAAGACGTCGAAGGTGATCAGTTTTATCAAACATCACGTTATCTATCGCTTCGGCCTACCTCGCAGGATCATCCATGATAATGGTCTATAATTCGTAAGCTATGTATTCTATCGGTTCTACAATAAGAATCGAATTCAGAATGTAGCCTCTACTTCTTACAATTTAGCAGCTAATTGGTTAGCAGAAGCGTTCAATAAGACTATCATCAAACTTTTCAAGAAGTTCGTGGCTTCAAACAAGCACGATTGGAATGAGAAGCTCGACGAATGTCTCTGAGCCTATCGTACAACTGTCCGGACTCCAATAGGTAGTACGTCATTCTCTCTGGTTTATGGGAGTGAAGCAGTTCTTCTATTACAAATCCAGATTCCCTCTCTTCGAGTAGCCTTAGCCAGTGAGTTGACTGCCGAAGAAAGTTACCGTCTGTGACTATAAGACCTGGAAGCGCTAGACGAAAAATGCTTATTAGCTCAACAACGTATTGAGCTATACCAAGCACGCCTTTCCAGAGCCTTTAATAAAGAGGTGAAGAAAAAAATCTTTCATGTTGGTGATCTGATCTTAGCTGTGAGAAGACCAACGGTCATGACGCATAAGATAAAAGAAAAAATCTAGCCTAAATGGAAAGGTCCTTTCGTTATAGAATCAGTGTATTCTAACGGTGCGTATAGACTAACCAATCCTGATGGTGACTTGCTCATGATGCCGATCAACGGTGTAACACCACAGTCCCAAAATACGTAGGACTAGGAACGTAGACATACCTGCTGTATACATACAAAGTACTCTCCAATACATGGAAACCTCGTATAAAAACATAAGTTGTAAAACACAGTAGAACCATAACTAATCTCATCCATAACAAAATAAATGAATAGAAGATATCATATGATGGCAATGAATTATCTTGATACAATATGTTGGGCGGAGACAAATCCACTTCCAACAAGCAAGGAAAGAAATACATGAAGAATAAAATAAATTTGGCGAGCGAAGCGAAGACGATCCAAGTGTAATCATCTTCGAAGAAATAGCGATGATCACGGCTAGAGATAGAACACCTGCGAAGATAAGAGCACACACCTAGCAAGATAACCAGGTCCTCAGAGGGACGTAACAAGACACATAATATCATGCCAATAACTGAATAAATAAAGCTCAACAGAAAAGTATATGTGACTACAAAAATAACGATCCTTAACCATTCTATGTGGAAATGCACTTTGAAGACAATATTCCACACAAGGGCTCTCGAGACTAAAAACACGGCACGTTAGCGTTTCAACCAAGGCACTAGTGGCGTCTAGAGAAAAGTAAATGTACGACCCATTATCACTCGAGTGAGAGCTAAGGGGCATCTAGAGAAAAATAAATGCACGGCCACTAGCTCTTGGGTGAGTCACTAACGGCAGCTAGAGGAAAGTAAATGCACGACACATTTGTGTTTCAACCGAGGCACTAGTGGCATCTAGAGAAAAGTAAATAAATGCACAGCCACTAGCTCTTGACTGAGTCACAATTGCAGCTAGAGAAAAGTAAAGGTGTGAAAGCCCGTGCGCCTAAAAACTGTCTTCACCCTCCCCATGCACTACTCATGCTGAATCCACACCACGGTATTCCTAATAACCGCTAAGTCTTCTAGGCAATTATATTAGCAGTTATACCCTAAGGCTCGTCCTGTACGCACCGATGTACGGTCGGTATGTAAGTCCGAATCTATATGAGACATGTGACATCGTGGCACACAGGTGTCGGCCAATGAATGCGGCACAAACAAAGGTGGTCCCTTAACTCTAGACTAAATGTATAAAGTATAATAATTTGCAACTACATATGGTTTTGAAAGAACAACTTATAAGAAATTAAAAAAAACATGCATGATATTGAGCAAGAAATTAAACAGTAAAGGCAAGGTGTCTTGCCTGGTAGGACGCCTGGTGTGCTGCGGTGATCAAGGTGGCACAAACTACAACTTTGGTGTAATGCCCATGCAAGGTGTCCTCTGATGGTGGCACGGATAGTTCCATTGGGTCCAGAAGGGTCAAATTGGTTAGGTTGGATATAAGGTAGAATTGACAAGGGAACGAGTATAGTGGCATTGGACAGGATGGTAATCAAAAAAAATTGGGTAGATAATATATATCTATTTTAGAAATATTTCATAATATTGATAAGAAAATTTTATGTATATAAAAATAATAATTTATTGACTAGGATATATTTTTGTAGATACCGTAAAATCAAAAAGTGTTTTCAGACAGAAACTCTAAGTTTGTCAAAATAAAATTTTTACGTAGAAAGCTATAAATATTTTGAAGCGGCTTGAAGTTTATAATATAAATTGGGTAACAAATCTGATACATTTAGAAAAACACTATTATTATTAATTTTTTCTTTAGAAATAAGAATATACATCTCAAACATTGACTTAGGCAAACAATATCATAGGATCATATAATCATAAGAAAACTAATCTTGAAAATTTATGGAGCTCACCTATTTTTATCACTCAAACTTTTGAAAATATTATCTATATATATTTTAACAAATAATTCAAATAAGAATAGTAATAATTGTAACAATAAAATAAAACCAGTAATCAAAATTCTGGTTATACAAATTTGCATATACCTTAATAATAATAATAATAATAAAATAATAGGATTATAAAGGTATCATATATACCTTATATATATACTAGTATATATAACTAGTATATATTGCTACAAAAATTGATAATAATACATGGTACGTAGTACATAAAAATCGATCAGTTAAACACTATTGTACAAATGATAAAAGAATAAAATAAACCAAATTAAAGAATAAAGAAAAAAATTAGAACCCATTCTCTTTTAATCGAACCAACCAATGTGACTGTGGTCTTCTCTCTTTCATTTTGAGTAAAACCCAAAAGAAAGGATAAAACAAAAAGAAAGAAGAAAGAGAGAGGGAATAGATCGGGATGGGAGAGCTCATCAAGGGAGTTCGCCAAAAAATGGGGAGCGGCGAGGAATGGGAGGCTCGACGCAAGCGCGGGATCGGAGGGCGACGCTGAGGGAGGGCTGCGGTCAGCGGTGCACGAGTGTCAGCGCCGGAAGCGGCGCTTTCGAGGGCGGCTCATCGACGGTCAGGGGTTTCGGTCGGCTCAAGGGACCGCAGAGGGTGCCGGCCTTGTGCGGACGAGCGGGGGTCGAAGGCTGAGACCGGGGTGAAGATGAGAAAGTGGAAGAGGGATGGGAGAAGGGGGGCAGAGGCGGCCGTTCGCCTACGAGGCGGCGCTGTGTGCGGGCGGCACGCTCGCGCTCGGACGGGGCTGAGGAGAGTGCGGAAGGAGCGGGGCGGAGGCAGCACGAGGGTTCGGTCAAGGGCACGACGGCGGAGGAAGAGGCGGGTGGCACGGCTCGACGAGGTAGGGTTCGGTGGCACGACGATGAGGTTGTAGATCGTACGGGTGGGGACGGAAGTGGCGCGGCTCCGTGGTCGTGTGGCAGGCGCGCCAGGTCGATCGACGGAGGGCTGGTCCGAGGAGTCGACGGCAGTCGTCGGAGGACAAGTGAGTAGAGTTTATTCTTTCTCTACTTTGGGGGTTTAGGTTTGGTCGACGGCCGGCGATGATGGGGCTGTTGGTGGGCTATGGCATTTTTCGGTGGACGAAAATTTTCTGGAGGCGGTGGAGAAGTTTTGGGTTTGCTGGTCGGGGCTGTGTCCATGGCTGTGGTGGTGGCGAGGTCTTAGATGATGGCGTTGGGGGTGGTTGGTGGTGGTGGTTGTGTGGTGATGATGGAGAGGGAGGTGCGGTGATGGGGTGTTGGTAAAGTCGGCGATAAGATGGCAGGGAGGTGGTTGCGGTTGCCGGAGCGGCGTCGGGACACGGGCTGTAGTAGAGGGAATGACGTCGGTGGTGATGGTAATGGTGGTGGGGATGTTTTTGTGGACGGGCCGGACGGTCGGCAGGACATGGTGGTCAACGAGGGATGGAGACGGCCGGGGATGGCTGGGCTTGGCTAGGATTAGGAAATTACCATTGTGTCAGGGAAGTGTCCGACACGAAAGAGTTAATAATGTATTTGTAAAAGATAGAATAAGAATTTGGATGGGGAACACGGACACGATGCACGCACGTTTGGTTGTGGAAATTTTGGAGTTAGAATTTATGGATGAGTACCTCTCCTTTTATAGGAGGTGGGAATTCCCAGTTGGATAGGGATTAGGATTTATTTAAAACTCCCATAGATAAATCATAATTAATTTAAATCAATTCAGTACCGTTCAAATGAAATCCAATCCAAATTTATATTTGTATAAATTTGATCTAGAAGTTTAAAACTAGGAAGAATAAATCCAATAAATTTAAATCTTACTTTAAATTATAATACTATTCAAACATTAACATTAAATATGATTTCCAAAATATCCTCATAAATAATAAAAATTAATAATAAATAATTTTAAAAATTACTATAAATATTTAACTACTAATATGGAATATCCTTTAAATACTTTTTCAATAATTTTGGTGATAAAAATAATTTTGAAAATTGAAATAAATTAAATTCATGAAAGTAGAATATTTATATAAAATATATTTTTCCAAGTTATCAATCAAAATAAAATAGCATTCTTTTATATTAACAGAATAAAATAAGGTTTTGGCAGTTCTTGATGCGATGCTTTTCACAACTTTAAACAAATGAAAAATAGAAATATTTATCACATATTATTTTGAACATATTCTTCTCCTATATAAATAAAATTTATATAAAAAAATATTTTAAAAAAATATGTACCTCGCACATATTCGTACTCGACGAACAATTACGAAATACGCCATTTGCGCAGAACGTACAATACGACTACACGACTGTAACACCCAGTTTTCCAGATGAGGGTATTTTTGAAATTTTGTAATTATAATTATTATTCATTGATATTTATTTCACATTATGATTTTTGGTAATTTTTAATAATTTTAAACTATTTAAAACTATTTTAAGTCATGACTTGTGATTTTGATGTACTGCTAGTGAAACCTGAGAGACTGCATGACCTAGAGCCTAACCACGTCATTAGGATGATTTAATTGTTATTTTTAGCCTAGGGGTATTTTGGTCATTTTGACTTATTTGATTTACTTGGTCATTTGTTAAATTGGTGAATTTCTGGTTGACTTGACTTGTTGAGACCTAGTGAACTAGCCTAGAAGCTAACCCTAGCCATGGTGACCCTAGTCTAACTTAGGTTAACCTACATTTAGTCATTAGAAACTAATTTTAGAATGAGGGGATTTGGTTTAGTGCATTTAAGTCATGGTTCATGGTTTCATGAAATGACTTATGGCTAAATGATTTATTTTGATCATGACTTGGCCCATGGCCCATAACTAGAAGCCCTAACCCTAACCAAACCCTAAATGACCAGCCATAGGGATCCCCACCCTATATAAATACTTATTCTCTAGGGCTTGCCTCCTTCTTTCATTCATTTCAACATTGGAGAAAGAAATGTATTGTCCCTCTTCCAAAAAATCCCCATAAATCCATTTTAATTCCTTTTTGATTCTAGTTTCTTGCATTAGAACCTAATTTCCTCCTATTTTCTGAATGTGGAATTTAATCCCAGCTTTGGGACAATTTGGAGCATTTGGCATCAAGAGGAAGAATCCCCCATTTGGAGCTTTTCCAAGCTTTTTGCACACATAGGTAAAACCCCTTAAATTGATTTAAACTTCAGTTTTCTTTGCATATAGGGCTAGATCTAGGAGTCCCCTAGGTGTCCCCAAAATTTGGGTGGAATTCGTGTCCGTTTGGTGTCCGTATCGGACACGTGTCATAGTGTCTCCTAGGTGTTTGATGAAATGCTTGAATGAAATGAATGCTGTTATTTTTCAAAACAAATTACATGGTTGTGTAGCCCTATATATGGGGATCAATTATATATATGACTGATCATGGGTTGGACATCTGTTCGTGTCCAAAATCGGACACGAACATGCTGTTGGACACTGCACAAGGGAGTACTGTGCTCCCCTGCTGCTCGAGTGTCCTGTAGGACACGACACAGCACCTATGGACACGATACTTGGCACCCACCTCGGGGCAGTGTCTGACACCACACATGTCAAGTTTGAGCTGCCCTCGTATCGTGTCGAGGGTGCTAGGACTCACGCACGGATTTTGCACTAGCTGTGCACGCGCGAAGAATCCCCTCTGATACGGGGTTCGTGTCCACGCGTGACGCAACTAGGACACGTCGTGCTGTGTCTGGGGGGTAGCCCTATCCTAGGCGAACCCACAGATACGAGCACAAGACGCGTGTCCCTCTGTGTCGTGAGCACGAGGCACGGTCCTCGCCGCACGACACTGCTTTTCTCTGATACTTGGTTTTCAGCATTTGGACACGTCGTATCTACTTGTGTAGACACGAAATCACTTCTATTGACACACATTCATACCTGACACATGTGTGTGCACTTAATTTTGGCATTTAGCTGGGTTTTCATTGAATTGTGATTCAAATTTAGGGTGAATCCCAAATATTCTGATACAAGTTCATATGTTTGTTAATTCTGAGTTTAATGTGATTTTTAAACTGTTTTTCCCTAATGATTATTGTAATGTTAGTTTACCTATATATGTCTGAGTATTAGTCTCATGGTAGTTTACATATTGGCATGGGAATTGGATTCAAATGCACAATTCCTGAAACCTTTCACACTGAGTTTAATAACACACACACTGAACTATTGAAACTTGAAAACATATACACACACATCCAACCTGAGTTACATATTGCTGTCCCATTGTATACTGATTCCTGTTTAATATACACACACATTCACATCTACACTATCCTATTATAAATCCTGAGAGCTGAGATGTTGGGATTTTATGGATTGGTATCAATGGGATGTTAGGTTTCGAATTTTGGTTTGTTAAATAACTGCCATTTCCTGAGATAACTCAGGTAATTAAATATGTGCAAGACATATATTGGTTAATATTTAAAATAATGTAAACATGATTCACATACCCACACACTGTTTGATGCACATATCACCCCCACTGATTTTCCCAGGTTCCACACATTTCTCATTGACACTTTTTCCTCACAAATCACTCTCACACACAATTACTCACCACACACACTTTTCCTATCATTCATATACACACACATTTCATTTTCTCCATTTCTATGTGTCATTATACACAACCTGAGAATTCCTATCACTGTCACACACACACACAACTGGACTGGCACACTTCTTTTCCTTGCACTGTTTTGTATATCACTCACACACCCACAGGCCAAGCCTGAACCACATTTCTGAGTTTTTTCCTTCTCAAAACTGATCTTCATGTCAATATTGCTATGTCATTTCATCACCACTGTTTTCACTTTAGCCTTTGTTCTCAGGATTTTCCTGAGAACACACTGTCACAGCTATCACTGAGTATGGACACATCTCCACACTCTCACAGCCTTTTGCTATTGCTGAGTATTCACACACACAGGTACACACAAATTCTGAACTGAGATGGTAGATATATGCATGTCTAAACTGAACCGATTCCTGAGATTTGGTTTTTCCAGTTGTCAGTTGATTTTTACTTTGGTATCCAGTTATCTTTTTGACTGTGAACCCAGGTTATCCTCATTTCCTATTTGGGTTCGAGTTGTAGTTCTTAGATTGGTTTAACTTGTTTTCAGATTGGTTTTTGATTGATATCAGTCTCATATGTCATTGGGCTTGTGATATGTTAAATCAGTTTCAAATTGTTTTGATGTTCTCAGATTTTACACTCTGTTTTTAGCTTCTTTCCCTTCCCTTATTTCCTTCATTTTTATATTGTCTACTTGTATTATATTTGTGGTATGTATATGTACTGATACCTGGTTATAGAAGGCTGTGATATGTGTTAGGAATTAGCTTGTGTTCCTGTTGTGGATAAGTGTGATACCATGTAGATATGTGATATGTATATAAATATGATATAGGCCTTGTGTGGTATCAACCAATGACCTACAAATATCTATATATGTATGAACATGTGTAACTGCTATATGGAATTGATATTTGTATGTCAATTTATATTAATACTTGTGTCAGACTCTATGTGGGGAAATGGGGCAATCATGGATAATGTGTCATATAGATAGAGGGGGATTGTTGTGTTAACCAAAAGAGGGAAGTTAGTATAGTAGCATGTAGATGATATGTATATGTATATATGTTATATATTATGTATATATGAGTTGGTTAGTAGTAGTAAATGCCTTTAGACTAGTGGCTATATAGCCTAGTAGGCTGGTAGTTGATAAGGGATTTTGTGATCATGGTAGCTTGGTTAATGTTATGGTTTTGAGCCTTGGCATGCTTTAGCTATAGTTGACCTAGATATTGACCAAGGTTTGACCCAATGGTTCAGGATTGACTAGATATTGACTTGGATTGACCCAGAGTTGACCAAGTTCTACTTGGACCTAGTTTGACCTAGACTGTTGACCATGTTTGACTTAGAGTTGACTTTGACCTAGATTTGACTTAGAATCATGTAGATTGCATTGTATGTACTTATTTACCATTATGGACATGTTATAACCTGTACTGCTCTATTTAGGACATTGTGACTCCGGTGCAGACATCTGATATTATATTACTCTTTTCAGAGTATCAGGCGAGTACATTTTCTGATAGTTCTTTCATTTATTTGATGATTACTGTGATTCAGTTCTAGTATAGTTCTATTTGATTCTCTGTCACAACATGTATTAATAGTTTAGATTCATCTATTTGCAATACATGTACTTGATTTGTCTAACCCTATTACTCGAATCACTCACAAGACTCATCTACTCGAAACACCTACAAGTATTAAATGTATAAATCATACAAGAATCATCATTACAAGAATGATAGCCATCGCTGCTGGGCCCGGTATGCGATGTGCCGTATTCAACAAGAATCACCAAACAAGAATGATAGCCATTGCCGCTTGGCCGAGCGTGCGATGTGCCGTATTACAAAAACAATAGCCATCACCGCTTGGCCGAGCGTGCGATGTGCCGTATTACAAGAACGATAGCCATCACCGCTTGGCCGAGCGTGCGATGTGCCGTACTCATTATAAAAATTACCTACAAGGATTAGTGTACAAGAATCTTACAAGAACCACTTCACTCAAATCATTGAGAAGAATCATATACTAGAATCATCATGTACAAGAATTATTTACTAGACTCAATTGTATTAGACTCACATTGGATTACATTCAACTTACATTGTACAAACTGGACTTATAACATGTTACCCTAGTTCAGCTAGATCTTATTTTACAGTCTTCTTTGCCATCATTCTTCTTTTATTTCATTACCTTACTTCCTTGTACCTTTGCTATTTTTCTACATCATTACCTGTATAAAACTGCCATTATCATCAATATAACTGGCTATAACTGTTTTATAGTATTTGTCATTACTTGGATTTTCTGGATGAGATGTGCTCGTTCCTGTCCTGACTGGACCTGTTGAAAAAATTACAGATGATTGCCCTGAGGACATTTGCCCCACTTGCCTTGGAGCAGGAGATGGCTTAGCTACCTATGGCCCCGACACTCAGGAGTGATCGGGAGACTAGCTAGTAGACTTAGTTTAGTTTCATGTTTTAGAACTTGAATTGTAATAACTTGAGATTCGAGTTGTATTTGAGTTGTTTAAGATATTATTATTTAGTAGTTTATAAATGTTGTTATTTAGTTTTTAGTTATAAACTTCTGTGTAATCTTGTCGTGCTTAGACTGTGATTGAGATTTCATTATATCTATACTTGTCCTCCGTTCGGAGTTGAGATATTGACAAGTGCATTATATAATTGCGTTAGTTGTTGATTATATAGTAACCTAGGACAGCGTTCTACCGCCGACACTGCGGCATAGGCTGGACGTACCCACTTCTCGTGCCCTTACTCTAGGGTACGGGTCGTGACAGCGACGTACCATAAATTTTAAATCAGTATCAAAATCGATAAAAATATAGTAGAAATTTAGGGGTTTTACAAACGGCAAGTTCCTCAAAAAATATTATGTGTAACCTTCATGAACAACATTCATATATACCCTGTTTCTGTCATGTAAATGTACAGTGTAATGTTTATGTGATTCAAAAAAAAATTCATCTAACTATTATCCGTATTTCAAGAGTCTTGAATATGCCATGGATAATAGGTCCCTTAAAAAGATTCCCCAGTAGAATTATCTCCATTTTGGACTCTGCCCAAACTTGGTCTGACGAAAACAAGTCACGTCCATATTACCTCTGAACTGTTTTTCGATAATTATTTCTCCAGTGGGATAATTAAGAAACGTTTTGTCACGTCCATATAACCTCTTAGAAAAGCATTCATCAAAGATAATCACGTACATATTATCTCTGAATTATCTACTTCTATCTAATGTTATATATACGTCCACGTCTATATTACCTCTGGTCGGATGTAGAACATTCTCTGCTATTACGTTTATATTACCTTTATTAGCAGCTTCTTTCAACTTATTATCTATATTCAAGAACCTTGAATATAAAACGGATAATAAGTCCACATCAAATTCCCTAGCAGAATACCCACCAGAAATATCCTTACTATGTCCACATCACCTCTAGTTCTGATATTTCACAAGCTTTATTCATGAGTTTTGAAAGCCAAAAGATTCTTTATTAAAAATGTCTATCAGAAGTCCGAGAAAAGAAAAAGCTACAAGAGTCTTGACGGCTAAAAGAGACAGTTACAAACAAAAAACTTAAGGAATACACAATCGATTGATGCTATTCCTCAGAGCCTTGATTTCAGCTTGAGATTTGACGGTGGCATGACGACGTACTTCTTTCTGCCGAGCAGCTCCATCCTCGAAATGAATCAGTTTCATATGCTCATCTTTCAACTTCACCAACTGAGCCTTCAATTGGTCGGAAGTTATGGCAGTCGCTACAGCCTGAACCACGTAGTCTTCCTTCTCAGATGCGATTGTTCGCAAGTCAGTCTTAAGCTGAGCAATCTTTTCGTGAAGTTGCATAATCTAGTTGTACTTTTCAGCAATCTGGACGGCCAGCTTATTCTTTGAGGCAATACGAGCCCTAACGGTAGCATCAAACTGTTCAAACTGATTAGCCATCTCACTGATCTTTTTAGACAGCGCCTCCTATCTTTCCGGGAAAGTAGCTTTCTTTTTCTTAATAGCCACAATCAGAGCCACGTCCTCCTCAAGAAACGATGTTGTTGGGCTTCGCTGACTGACCTCTCAGAATTTGGCTATTTAATTTGCCAGGACAGCCATGACCTTCCTTAAAGCATTAGCTTGCTCTTCATAGCCAACAATGGTTTTAAGAGCTGTCACCTGGCATTCAGCGACAACCTTCACAGGGCCGAAGGCGATATTTCGGTTCAAAACTCCAGGAAGCTTTACTTTCAAAACAGAGTAGAAAGCTCTTATGACTTCCTGAGCCATCTCATCATCTTCAGAAGAGGTCGTTAGAGATAAAGCTTGATGGGGATCTTCTATCCCAGGGAGAGCTACTTGGGAGGAAGCTGAACCTAACAAATAAAGCAATACGTATATCAGTAACAAAAACAACAACTTAAAAATTGAGTTGTAAGTTCATACCTCATGCCGGCTTAGCATCAGCTAGAATCGGGGAAATAAGAGCAGACCCAAGTCGCTCAATGTTAACATTAGCCAAAGCAGCATCAGGCTGCTCGCCTTCCACGGTCCCAACTAGACCATAAGCAGATTTAATAATGACCGCATCAACGGGCAGATCAGGAACTTCTTCAGTAACCGATATCGGCTTACTTGGAGAACCAAGGACAGCTTCCTGTCTAGCCCCGGTATCTGGAGCAACTTCTGTGCTTTGTTCCCTTTCCTTGTCTACAAGGGAATATACGATGGAAGTCAGCCTCCATGTTGCACGCAAAATTAAAGTCGAAAAATCTCATCCGAAAAAAGTACAAGAATGACATACCTAGAGGAGGGTGAGCTGATTGGACTTAATTTTCATCCAAATCCTTCATCATAGCTCCTATCACAGACATATCCCCCAAAGAAATGTCATAGGAGGGACTGGCTTTCTGATTGCCATCATGGTCTGTGCCTTCGCCCAAATCATCCCTCTGCTTAAGCCTTACAACTGAAGAAGACCCACCTTTATCCATCAGTCGAGGACGAATAGGGGATACTGTTGTTATGTCTACTTCTTCAGACGAAGAAGCACCTGCTGCAGTCATGACTTCAACGTCCTGTGCAAAGGACAAACGCAATGGTGAGAAAGATTCTAACGGTTTGACCAAAATGGCTATGGAGTCTAGGAAGGGATCTACCTCCCGAATGGTAACGGCCCGCGATGCCGTTCTACCCCTTCCGGTCTACCGGGAAGATCTTTTGGAAGGAGGTGAGCCGGCACTCACGTCCGTGACATTCTTTTTCCCTCGGGAGACAACAACCTTCTTTCTTTTGGACCGTGGAACCAGCTCAGCGGAAGCTTTCCTTTTATGAGGAATATCAAGAAAAGGTTCTTCAGTATTCTCTCTCCGAGGTGCTGCGACAACAGGCTCCTCAAGAGTGACTATCTGCTGTGGCGCTACAACCGGCTCGGCTGAGGGTGTGGCACCTTCCTTTCTCTGACCTCCCATTAGGCGCCCTCATCCTATACCAGCAAGAGTAGGGGCAAGCCTAGTCCCCGATATTAAACTCTGCTCACGGTCATACCAAGAATGAAGGGTATTGACCTGAATATAGAACATGGCAGCAGCAAAGAGCATGTGGGTTTCAGGCTTATCTTCTGTCAGGATAAAAATTGCCCTCGTACATCCAGCATTGTAGTAGCCCCATGCACGTGCCCCGTCGATCAGGATTCCTATCGACTGTAAATGATGGCTGGGGATGCCCAAAAGAAGCTGGCTGTAGCCGAACTGCAGTGCAAAGCGACTCGGTAGATAAGGTTCCACGAAAGTGTGGTTCCTATTCATGAGCATCAAATAGGAAGGCCTGATGGTCTGGAGCCAACAGAACGCCCTAATAGAAAGGCTAGTAGTGAGTGCTCACTTATCTCCTAGAGTGTCTCCTGTACGGCCACTACCAGACGGAGGCGACACTTTGAAGAATTCATAATTCTGCAGGAAACTCAAAGCCTTCCAGCAACAAGCACCCCTGTGACGGTCCAATCTACATCTTTAAATCTCCGAAGAAAGGCATCTCCCGCCAAAGAGTCTGCCATCAGCCCGGCATTCATTAATCTGGGACAGTGCAGCACCAGCCATCCCATCAGATAATAAAAAGGAAATTTAGTCCTAATAAAATTCTTTATGCCATCAAGTGTCACCACATTCACAACGAAGTGTCGCAAGCCTCGTTGGATGGCGCAGATAATCATAAAAAGCAGGATAAGCTGGCATCTAAAGGCCAGCTTTACAGCCGAATGTATCATACTTCAGCTTATTCTTTCAATAGGCCCTAAACCACCAGGGTTTACACAATTGCGGAGCCATGTCATCAGAAAAGCGTCTAGCACATCCTTTTCTGACAGCTTAAACTGGCCCTGCCTGAAGAAATGATAACCGAGAAGTTTTCCTCGGGATCATCACTATCTTCGGTGTCTACAGCCCCGTAATCTTCCATCAATTACTCTATTTCAGATTTCGTCATGGCTTACGAGTCAAAAAAGAGACTTAGCCGTCTCCTTCTTCTCTCATAAAGATG
The DNA here is from genome assembly GCA_029216955.1 of Iris pallida. NCBI lineage: Eukaryota > Viridiplantae > Streptophyta > Magnoliopsida > Asparagales > Iridaceae > Iris > Iris pallida. The sequence goes on along the minus strand of JANAVB010018399.1, from coordinate 113,054 downwards.
TAGTTGGTCCAGGCTCTCGTATGGGGAAGGAACCCCTCAATCTTACCCTTCTTTGTGACCTAGTGATAAATAAAGAGGTGACAGAGTAACTCTTTGTATACCTCCATCATCTTGGAGTTCTCTCTCTCCAAATCCAGGAGCTTCTCCTCATATGGGACGTATTCTTCGTATGGCTCAGTCCCCCAGGGAAGTTTTGATATCGCCCGTATCTCGTGAAGAGCCAGACCATCTCTCTACTCGGAGTAAAGAAGGTACACGTATGATAGTTGTATAACTCCACCAATGAGATAAACATAGGCTAGTTAACCTTTATGCCTTATTGGGTGGCTCTAACGGCATAAAAATGGCATGAAGCTTTTAGGGTGGCCTCGTAAGTCGAGAACACCTATCCAGTAAGGTTGCTCCAAAATGGGACAGAGTATCTCCAACCTTCCATCCGCAGCTGCCCTCCCGGATATGATTCCTTCTTTGACAAAATCAGGTTGGAAAGAGTCTCAGCAACGTAAGGGTGAAGATTGTTGGCCCAATGATTGTATCATGTTTTTGAATATGGTTAATATGTTAAGTTTAGCATTTCTTTATCACTAATTTTCATACTATCACTATAGCATTTTTACTTATACTTATACCTTTGGTGATATGTGCCTATTGGTTTACATATTAGTGATATGAGCTTATCTATCTTAAATTTAATCGGGTTACCAAAATCAAAACTATGTTATTTATTTTGGTTATTCAATTAATTTTAATCATTATGATATCACTAACAATTATGTTATCACCTTAGCACTTATACTTAAACTCATCATTGTCCTAATGTGCATTAAACTTATCATACTTGCTACTATATATATTGCTTTGTTCGTCTAACATGTACATACAGAAAAGCAATAAGCAAGATCCATGTGGACATATGTAATAAAGAAATCATGGTGGGCCAAAGACGACGGATCCCACAAGATTCCTCTGAACCACCCGACGACATCTCCGGAGCCACGCACTCGGGGGTTCCGCTGCACGGTCAGCGGACGGGGTCGAGGGGGCAGCGCCCATCGTCGGGGGTTATGGGGCAAAGCCCCCGAAAGGTATTCAGTTTTCACAAACTGGATATCTTTGGACAACTACCGCCAAGGAAAAAGCCAGCACCTATTAAAGAAAGAAGCCATGCCATGCCATCATCATTTCAAGACTCTGAAGAAGCCTGCATCTGCTATAGTATATCAGGAGTCTGTAATGAGTCTTAGGAATAATTGGAAACACAAGAAATGGACGACAAAATCGAAAGATAGGGCAGAAATTAGCCCATGATCATTTTCGGATGAAAACCGGTATACCGACGGTATACCGGTCCATACCGACAGTATACCGATTTTGTTCACAGAAAGATTCTGTCTACAAAATCGGCATACCGGTTCATATCGACGGTATACCGGTTTAGTAACGTTGAAATTCCAACGGTCGAAAATCTGAGTAATTAATGATCCCAACGGCTATATTTCTAGCCGTTGTATTCCAGACCGGTATAACGCCGGAATGTCGGTTCATGCCGACGGTATGCCGGTTCGCAGACTGAAAAGTTGCCTTGAGCTATTTTCAATGCTTTGGTTATAAATATCCTTGAACCCCTTCATTAAAGGTTGACACTTTTGAGCCTAAAAATTTCTAAACCACCAAAGCCTATCCAGAAACAACTCTACAAAACTTTCATTTGTCATCCATAAATTGTGTTAGAGTTATTGAGGTAAAAAGTGAGATCTTCATCTTATTGTATAAGGAGATCAAAACCTATTATGAAAGGTTGAAGTTGGGGAGTCTTTGTATCCAAACTCTCGGTTGAAGTTGGAGAGTCTTCGTATCCAAACTCTCGGTTGATATTGGAGAGTGTATCAGAGTGTATCGTTCCGTCGCTATTGCGTCGAACGCCGTCGATAACAAAGGACGGATTAGCGACGGCAAACTGATGGATTATCCGTCGACCATGTTCAGGAAATGCTTGGCATTTCCAGAACCATGGCGACGGATTAGCCGTCGCTACTCCGTCGCTACACCGTCGACAGAGCGACTGATTAGTGGCTGATTATCCATCGCCATGATTCTGGAAATGTCCAACATTTCCAGAACCTTGTCGACGGAGTGTCCGTCGCTACGCCGTCGAGAGATCGACTGATTAGTGGCTGATTATCCGTCGCCTTGGCGACGAATGTTCCGTCGCTATGCCGTCGAACTATATACCACCAGAACCATGCCGACGGATATTCCGTCGACTACCCGTCGCTACCTGGAAACAATTTCAAATCTCCAGTTGGCGATGGAAATTCCGTCAAAAATTAGTCAGAAACTGAAAATATCCGTCGCTAATCGGATGAGAAAATTCTTGTTTTCCAGCTCTGATCGCGTCCTTGTTCTTTCTCCAAGGATGACTCGCGGGCAGAAATTGACGATGACAATCAAAGAAAGAAGTTTTTTCTCCATGCTTAAGACGGAACGCCTTACTATTTTGCTTGCATATCGGACAAGACAGGGTGTCGTGAGTACTCCATCCCGACAACATACCCTATGCGGGAAAATCATTGATTGTCCACATCAGTGAAGCTCTCATCTGAAAGTTTTGTTTCCTGGAAATATCATAGGTCGTGACGCCGATCTTCCACAGCTGTTTCAGCTCATCCACCAACGGCTGTAAATATATATCGATATTCTTTGTCAAATTTTTGGCTCCCGGTATGATAGCTGCCAAGAACATATAAGGAGTCTTCATACACATCCATGGTGGCAGATTGTAAGGGGTCAGAATGACCGACCAACAGGAGTATTGAGATCCCGACTGTCCGAAAGGGGCGAAGCCATCAGAACATATCCCCATGCGTATATTTCTAGGCTCTGTATTAAACTCTGGATGGCAAAAATTGAAATATTTCCACGCCTCTCCATCCGAAGGATGTAACAATTCTCCATCGTCCTTCGTGCATTCTTCATTGTGCCACGTCATGTGTTCTGCTGTATTCTGAGATATATACATCCTCTGCATGCGCTTTGTGATCGACAAGTAATGCATATACTTGTAAGGACGTCATTTTCTAGTTGACTTTCCTTTTCCCCTGACTGGCTTGTAACGATCCGCATTACAAAAGCTGCAACTTTGTACATCCTCATTCTCCTTGTAGTACAACATACATCCGTTGCGACAACAATCTATCTTATCGTACCACAGTCCCAGTTGTCGGACCATCATCTTCGACTTGTAGAAGTTTTTTGGAAGCTCTTTTGATTCCTTCAGTAACACCTCCTTCATTAGTTGTGTAATCCAATCATAGCAAGTTTGTGGCAAGTTAAAATCGGACATTATGTTCAACAACCGCATCATAACTGACAATACGGAATGTGGCCCACAACCAGGTTCTAAAGAAGTTTCAGCATCCTAAAACGTATCATAGAACTCCTTCGCCTCGGGATTAGGATCCTGCGGATCAAAATTAGGCCATGTCGCATCGTACACCATATCTCGTACAAGGTTCTGCACGTCTCCATAATCAACAGAACAGTCGTCATAATCGACGACAAAATCTGCTGCAACATTATCATCAAAAGCATATGTAGCAGCATTCGCAACCTGTTTTTTCACATATAGTTCACCTTGCGATGACCACAGGCCGTAATCACGTACGAAACCCTTACGGGTCAAATGATCTCTTACACTCACCACTTCTTCGTAACGTCTATTGCGACAATTATGACATGGACACTTGATTTTGTTACCGTCCATAAACTGAGCTTTGCTCATGGCATACATAAGAAACACTTCCACGCCTGCTTGAAAATCGTCACTCACACCTATTCTGCTCTCGTGTTGTCGTTTGTACATCCATGTACGATCAACGAAATAATGATCCATCACAGATTGGATGTAAAAATCTGTATAGTAAGACAAACTAAACATAATTGGTATATAATCATGTAACTGGTGGATCCGCTGGTATTCTAGCTCGAGAAGAAAAAAATATAAGTACAGTTGTTACTAATAGTTCGATACCGATAGTTCGATACCGATATCGATACCGATAGTTCGATACCGATAGTGCGATACCGATACTAATCGTCCGATACCGATAGTACGATACCGATACCGATAGTACGGTACCGATAGTTCGATACCGATATCGATAGTCCGATAGTTCGATACCGATACCGATACCGATAGTCCGATACCGATTCTTCGATAGTCCACTAAGTCAAAATGATTCCCCTTAAGCGTCGAGCATGTTATACACGGTTCAACTTGACGAGTCAGTAAATAATTTTGTGGTGTTGTATGCTTGCAGCAAGAAATCAAGTTTTAGAGTCATTATAGGTTAATTAATCAAATTGAGTCAATCTATCTATTTCTAAATTGCAAGAGTCCACTTCTAGGATATGGGAGCTATATCCTAAATATCTAGGCTAAAATTAACTTGGTTAGGATACTAAAGTGTCCTTACTATCTAGCAAGTAATACCTTAGCCTAGTTACACTAGCATTAATTATCTATAATTCCTACCATGTCTACACTCACACATTACACCCCAAGCCGTCCTGCATGGTAAGAGGCATGGTAGTCCTGCCTTCATTCCTCACTCTCTAAAACACACATACACATATATATGTATATCACAGTTAGATGTATAGATATATACATCTATATAGAAGCACACAACTGATACACTCTAAGGGTCGGTTTTCCAGGAAAAACTTCACTTATTAAGTGGCTTATGCAGATGAAGAACTCGCACTGTCCTTGACACAGTGAGCATATACACCATAAACCCAAACTCCATATTCATATTTACTAATCCAAACACCACCAAACTAATGGATAACACCCAATATGGATAACATATTATTTAGCCAATATATAAACTCAAATGAATTTGAGAAGCAAAGCCTCCCGTCGCCCCCGACCAAAGCGCGCTGCCCCAAGCTCGCCACCCAGCCCCCGATGCCCCTGCCCCAAGCCAGCTGTCCAGCCCCCGATGCCCCCGCCCCAAGCCCGCCGCCCAGCCCCCGACGCCCCTGCCCAAGCCCACCGCCCAGCCCCCGATGCCCCTGTCCCAAGCCCGCCGCCCCCGCTGCCCCTTCGACACCACGAGAGAGAGAGAGACCGAGAGAGAGGGAGAGAGAGAGAGAGAGAGAGAGGGGATTACCTTCGGGAGAGAGAGAGGAGAGGACGCCGACGCCGATTACCGAAGCTGCGGGAGAGAGAGAGAGAGAGAAGAGAGAGTGAATTTGGGGGGAATGCGAAATGTTCCCCCCGCCGTTTCAATTTAAGTTTGGAACCTATATTTAGCGACGGATTTTAATCCGTCGCCAATTAGTCGCTTTTTTTGATACTTGCCGACTGAATATCCGCCGCTACGTAGTCGAAGAAATGTCCCGCCAATTCTCCACACAATTTCCTCCAAATAATCGACTGCATATCGACGGCTGACTATCCATCGCTATATCTCCAACGCCCTAGCGACGGATGTGCGCCCTTTTCTCCCCCTAAAAATAAAATAAAAAATGTAACGGCTTATCGTCGGTAATTCGTCCGCTAGTTGTCACAAAGCCGTCGCGAACGTCGACGAAAAATGTCCGTCGCTAATTTTTGGTCGCTAATTTACTGTATTTTGGTAGTGAAAGTCTTCTTTTGATGATATCCTCTTGACTTTTTGGTTGGCATTATGGATACATGTTCTTTATTGATTTTTGATCTTTTCATGTATGCCTATTCGTGATATATATAGTTTTATATATATATAAAAGTTTCCTAGCTTTTAATATTTATTTGTTTTATATCTTTAAGTTGGGATGGTGAGAGAGAATATTTATTAATCTCTTGCTCATGACTAATTATGGATGTTCTATTAAGGATCACATAGTTTTATGTTTTACCTTACATGTTAAATTTATTTCCTTAATTAGTGCATTTTTTCTAGTCTGCATCTTTATAATTTACTATGGTGCACTATAAAAGCTCTTTGATAAATGTACTTCTTGATATCTTTAGCACATTTATAGCTTTCTTGATCTTAATGATCTTTCCTTGCTCATTCCTTAGATTTATGCTTCTTTTGAATTATTGTTGCCCAATGATTTTTGTAGCACATGAGAATACATGTAATTGATACATCATATTTCTTATGACTTTAGCTACTATGGTTTGAGCTTTTGTGTTGAGATTTTCCATTTATAGAGAATACACTTATTTCATAATGGTTATAATATTTTGCATTCTCTAGATCGATCTATCATTTTATTATCTTGGGTTAATCTCAATACTTGGCAAAGAGATTTATTTTATTATATTTTCACGAGTATCTCTTTTGGTCTATACTTGATAAGAGATTAATTCATTTATTTGTCATCTTATCCTCTTATCCTTGCTTAGTAAAGAGTCTATAAATTATTTTGTTCATTCAAAATGTATTGCCCTCTTTGTGAACTCTATGCTTGAGCAAGTATCTTTATTGTTAGTGACTTAAGATTAAATGAGCACATTTATCTTGTTAATGACCTACCTCATTAATCTTAATTAGTTATGTAGCTTGCTTGTTTATGATATATTGTTAAGCTAAATAATTTGGTTCACTTTTACTCATCTAGCTATTGTTTTTCTTTTCAATCTATATAAGATATGCTAGTTTACATGAACAAGATATGTGATTCTTCTAAATATAATTTGTATCCTATTTTAGATACATATGTTTGTTCTCTAAAACTAATTTTACAAATTCTTGATTAGATCTTGTTTCTTTTGGATGTTTGTGTTTCCTTTCTTTAAGTCTCCTTCCTTATTAGTCATTAGCATGTATCTCTTAAATTTCTCTCACTTTCATGATTTCATTGTATTATCATTTACAGCTTTTCTTGATTATATTTGCAATCAGTTAAATGAGAATGACTCTTTTCCATATTTTTTATTGATTTATGAGATTTTATCATAAATATGGATTTAGGATTTTCTTTATGAGATTTGTTGGATCATGTTTAATTTGTTTATTTTTATTGATAAAAGATCATAATGGTTGAGTAGTCCTATATTATCTTATTATGTGATTATCAAACTATTTTATTACTCTACTTTGACTACTCATGGATTGCCACATATGGACCTTTGCTATTTGAACTTTATGGTTTATTATTTACCATTAGCAAGGTTTGGATTTTATCCGTTGATGGGTACATATATGGTGAAACATACATAGTCCATAAAAAGTAATAAATTGGTTGATTCTTTCTTAATTAGATAATCATGGACATGATGGTTGAGTTTTGTTTTTATTTTATTTTCGAGCTATATTCTGTCTATCATCATGACTATTCTTAATTGACTTTATTCTTTTTCATGATGGCATCTTTCTCAAAAGATAACATACATTAATATATCATATTTAAATATGAGTTACTTATACATAGGTTAGTGTATGTCATCTTTTGATTACATGTGCTAAATTGGAATATTCTTTTGATTTTTCATCAATAGCGGCTATTAATTGGATATCTCTTCTTGACTAAAGATGATATTATTCGTGTTTTGACGATATTGTAGCCTTATATGCATTGAGCAAAGGGGACAAATCCATAATTGATTTACCCCCCAAATCCTTTAGTTATATATTTTATGCTATAAGTGCTTTGGAACTAGATGCATATTTTGAGGGGGAGCAAATCAATTGATTCAATTTATTTATACCCTTTAATATGTCATATACCTAGTTCATCATGGACCCATATTTCTTTAATTTCATATCCTATTATCGTGGTCATGATAATTATCTTTTGTGAAGGATTTATGAGAGTGTATGCAAGTGTCTCTTTTTATTTATCTATCTCTTTTATATGGATTAAATAAGTCATCTTGTTAATATTAACTTTCAGATCTTATCTTGATGAATATTATGCTTTCGTTGATTTGGCTTTTCTTTCATGCTTAATTGATTTGGCTTTCCTTGTTGAGGACTTATCCAAAATTCATGATTTTTATCAACTTTGGTAGTACTTTGATGGGGAGCATTCAAGTCGACTGAATTTCTCTTTCTCAAGTATTTTTCTCATTTACCTTCATATTTATCTAAAGGGTATTCATATAGCATGATAAGGTAATTGAGTTCAAATGCATGAACTTGGATATGCATATAGATTTTATAAATAATGAGATTACATTATATCAATTGTAATATTTTACATTGATCATTCTTTTATTTTGTTCCACTATTTATTTTTGGACAATTATGATTATTAATGGTTTCTTTGATCAATGGTTCAAGTTTACATCTTTTCAATTGGTATCAAGTTTATTTAATTTCATATCTCAAATGGTATCTATTAGTTGCAATTAACTATTTCTCCTGGCTTTTGTTTGAAATCATCTATTTCATAGTTCTCTTCCAAAACTAGAGCAATATTTCATATCCTATTGTATTTTGGATTTATTCCTTGGATTTCAAGTTGGTAAACTACTTATTTTTTGTTTTTCAATTTTATTTGTTTTACCAACTATATTGTGTTTTGACAAGTTATTTTCATTTGGCACTCTAGATTTGATATGTAGTTTCTGTACTTGTCGTTACACACTTCTTCTATTGTTCTTCATTTAATATTTCTTGATCATGATTGTCTATGCCTTTCTCATGCTCTGATTTAATTAGTTAAGATTAATTTTTCTTTATCTCTTAGTACGGGGGAGCCTATTTTTGATCATGACAAAGGGGGAGAAGTAATTTTAAGTATGTATTTATAAGTAATCTAAGTAGTATGCTTTTCATAATATTACTTATATCTCTTGTAAATTAGTGATACATGCATCTATTGTATCCATACTAAACTTAACCGATTTTCCATAATCAAAAAGGGGGAGATTGTTGGCCCAATGATTGTATCATGTTTTTGAATATGGTTAATATGTTAAGTTTAGCATTTCTTTATCACTAATCTTCATACTATCGCTATAGCAATTCTACTTATACTTATATCTTTGGTGATATGTGCCTATTGGTTTACATATTAGTGATATGAGCTTATCTATCTTAAATTTAATCGGGTTGCCAAAATCAAAACTATATTTTTTATTTTGGTTATTCAATTAATTTTATTCATTATGATATCACTAACAATTATGTTATCACCTTAGCACTTATACTTAAAATCATCATTGTCCTAATGTATATTAAACTTATCATACTTGCTACTATGTATATTGCTTTGTTCGTCTAACATGTATATGCAAAAAAACAATAAGCAAGATCCATGTGGACATATGCAATAAAGAAATCATGGTGGGCCAAAGATGACGTATCCCACAAGATTTCTCTGAACCACCCAACGACATCTCCGGAGCCACGCACTCGGGAGTTCCGCTGCCCGGTCAGCGGATGGGGGTCGAGGGGGCAGCCCCCTTCGTCGGGGGTTCAGGTGCGAAGCCCCCGAAAGGTATTCAGTTTTCAAAAATTGGATATCTTTGGACAGCTGTCGCCAAGGAAAAAAGCCAGCACCTATTAAAGAAAGAAGCCATGCCATGCCATCATCATTTCAAGACTCTGAAGAAACCTGCATCTGCTATAGTATATCTGGAGTCTGTAATGAGTCTAAGGAATAATTGTAAACACAAGAAATGGACGGCAAAATCGAAAGCTAGGGTAGAAATTAGCCCAGGATCATTTTCGGATGAAAACCGGCATACCGACGGTATACTGGTCCATACCGACGGTATACCGATTTTGTTCACAGAAAGTTTCTGTCTACAAAATTGCCATACCGACGGCATACCGGTTCATACCGACGGTGTACCGGTTTAGTAACGTTAAAATTCCAACGGTCGAAAATCTGAGCAATAATGATCCCAACGGCTATATTTCTAGCCGTTGCATTCCAGACCGGTATACCGCCGGTATGTCGGTTCATACCGACGGTATGCCGGTTCGCAGACTGAAAAGTTGCCTTGAGCTCTTTTCAATACTTTGGTTATAAATAGCCTTGAACCCCTTCATTCAAGGTTGATACTTTTGAGCCTAAAAATTTCTAAACCACCAAAGCCTATCCACAAACAACTCTACAAAACTTTCATTTGTCATCCACAAATTGTGTTAGAGTTATTGAGTTGAAAAGTAAGATCTTCATCTTATTGTATAAGGAGATCAAAACCTATTGTGAAAGGTTGAAGTTGGGGAGTCTTCGTATCCAAACTCTCAGTTGAAGTTGGAGAGTCTTCGTATCCAAACTCTCTGTTGAAGTTGGAGAGTCTTCGTATCCAAACTCTCGGTTGAAGTCGGAGAGGCCTTCGGATTAAAGCTCTCGTGTAAGAAGTTGGCAAATTCTTCGGATCCAAACTCGTGTGTAACTATATACTCAAACAGTAGATTAAAGTCGGAGAGAGTTCCGGGACTGGAGTGCCTCTTGGAAGGATACCAGGATATATCATGTGTCGGTATTGTTATTACTTCTTCTCTTGCACTTATATTTTTAATTGTCCATTAGCTTGTGCTAAGTGCTTGATTAGTTAGCTTGACCCTATTCACCCCCTCTAGGGTTACTACAAAGATCAGTCGGGACATTATTTATTATAGCCCCAGGATGCAGCCCCCTCGTAGAGTAGGACGTGGAGCCCTTGACACACTTGAAAGTGTCCTTCTTTCGATCACCAGAGTTGAATTAGATCCTACCAGAAATGACCCCATGAAGTTCAGGGGTCAGGTCCCATTTCATTTGCCTCCGTATAGCTAGATCAGTAAACGCTGATAGAGGGTATTGACGCTTCATCGATGGTAACCATATCCTTTTGTTATTTAACCAGACCACCAGAGGTTTTTCTAGACATATCGTCTCGTCGTTCCCAAATCCCAGGCTATCACCAAACAAGAAGTATGGTCTCTTAAAGCTCCGCGCCCCTCCGAGTGTGAATTTTTTATCATTCTTCATATGTTTTAGGAACATTTTGTCCTGCTCAAGCATAGCGATCACCCGCACCGAAGGCTGGTCGTGGCAGATCTTTACCTGAGCTTTTATGACCATTACGGTAACAAGGCTTGAATCCAGAGCATGGCGGGCAGAGCCAAGAGGAATCCCACCAAGTGCCGGGATAACCATTTCAACTGCGAAGACATAAGAAAGAGTCAGGCTTAGAATCTACAGAAAAAAAGAGCTAAGTACTGAGAAATTCTATACGCCTTGATGTTATGCGCCCAAAGGGCCTGTGGGCGCATAAGCACAAGTTCTGTGTGGGCGCATAAGCAAAAGTTCTGTGTGGGCGCATAGGAACATGTTCTGTGTGGACGCATAGGCACATGTCCTGTGTAGGCGCATAACACGAAGTGTGTGGGCGCATGACACAACAAAGTGCCTAGTCACAAAACACAACAGAGTGCGTGGGTGCATACATCTGTGAGCGCATAAGCCCGCTCACAAAAAAAGGGTTTGCTTTAGGCGCATATCGATGGTTATGTGCCCAAGCAGAGAAATGTTCGAGCGTCACAAATTAACGCTCGAGACTTCATTTTTTGAGACATCGCCTCACCTAGGATGGGGTCCTAAACCAGATGAGACACTGCTAAAGAAGGAGAACTAGCTGCTGTAGCCTTTTTGCCCTTCGCAGACTTCTTGGGAGTCGAAGCAGCCTTGGGAGACATGATTGCTAGAAAGAGAGTAAAGGAAAAAATTCTTTAAAAATTCTGAGGAAAAAAAAGAGAGAATGAGCTTTCTCTCTCTTCAAGGCGTATATACAGGCATGAATGGGGAGCTATGCACCCACATGGACTATGCGCCCACACGATCTATGTACCTGCATAGAGATAGTCTTTTACCGATTATGTGCCTGCTATTTGCTGATGTAGACTACGCATAGAGAGTGGACCTTTTCAAATTCTATTCCAAAATGAACCTATTGCTTCAGATTTCCAAGAAAGTTCTCAACAACCATATTTTGACAGCCTGGCAGACACCTATGCACCAAAAGGGGCCATCCTATTATGCTTCCATGAAGCTGGTGGAGATAATTTTTTCCATGCTTCTTTTAAAGTATTTTGACACTCGTTCGAGTCTCAAAAACTTTGAGGGGGATCTTGTAGAAGCATGAAAAATATAAAACTATGTATACCACATGAAGAAGACAAAAGAAGCTATGCGCCCACATAACTAAAAGGGGGCTATGTGCCCACAGAACCAAAGGGATTCTATGCACCCACATGGACGAAGAGGATGTTGACACAAAGTCACAGTCAACCAAATATTGACTACATTGACTAAATAATATCTGTATTAATTCAATACGACACACGACGTCTGCATAACAGTTCAAGACAGACGACAGCTCAGTCTCCGGCTCTCAGTGTGTTTTCGAGTCTGTATTTTATATTTTCATTGAGTCTAGACTTGTGTACTCTGAGTCTTGCTGAGCTCTTGACACTTAGTCTACAGCCTATCCAAAATCCCAAGCTCCACTGAACCAAACACTGCCCAAAAAAATCCCCTTAGAACCACTCTGTTCTCTGGAGACAGAGTTCGGGCCGAAATCTGCCTCAACACAGAGTTCGGGCCGAACTCTGTCCCCTAGAAATCAGGAACCCTAATTTTAGGGTTAGCTGGTTGCTAGTTGTCCAACGGCCAAATTTTTGAATTTTCCTACCCGAATTCTGGCCGAATTCTGCCTATAAAAACACTATAAATAGGGCATGAATTCTCTCATTCCAATCCATCCAATCTTCTTTTCTCTTCTCTCTTATAAGCTCAAGTAAGCCATACCCTTCCCATCTACTAGCCACAAGCCTCCTAAGTGTCGAGTGCTCAGCATCTCTCAGTTAGGATTCTTGTGCAAGAGTCGAAGAAGTCGCTTGGACAATTCCAAGCAAATCGCCACTGCGATCATCTGTTAGAAGTTGACGTGCTCTTCTGAAGAAAAGGCACGGGTTGTAAACTACTATTTCATAAATAGTGGATTTAATCCTGAGCTAGAGTTCTCAGGCCTGGACTAGTCCTCCACGAGGGAAACCAGGTTAAAATCGCTGTGTTTGCGTATGCTCTTCTGCTCTTCATTTATTTTCCGCACTTTACTCTGATTATTTATTGTTGGTGAAAGAGTTATTTTTAATTGGCTATTTTTCTATATAAACTCTATTCACCCCCCTCTAGAGTTGCCAAACTGTTCTTCAATTGGTATCAGAGCTCTGTTCTCTTTATAAGGACTAACATCCTAAGAGCTGATCCATGGTCACCACACAATCCTTGATTTCCAATCATGGTGAAGGTCAGTCCACTCATAGGCCTCCCCTATTTGATGGAACTAACTATACATATTGGAAAACAAGGATGAGCTTCTATCTTAAGTCTCTAGACTTTGACCTGTGGACTGTCGTCACTGACGGTTACAAAAAGCCCACCAGGATAGTTGTCGATGGTGACCTCATTGAGAAACCACACGACAAATATTCTGTCGAGGAGAAGAAACAGGCAAGTCTAGATGCTAGGGCTATTAATGCTTTATTCTGTGCTATAGACAGGAATGAGTTCAACAGGGTCTCTACATGTAACACCCTGTTTTCTGAAATTGGGGATTTTTGAAAATTTATTATTTTTATTATTTATTAGTGGTATTTTAGTCATGGTATGATTTTCTGGTGATTTTAGTTAAGTTAAACCATTTTCTAAGTCATGCTAAGTCATGACTTATGACTTTGTGATTTTGGTTAGTATAACTTAGTGTAAACCCTAGTTTTCTCTAACCTAGAAGTTGCCATGACCATGATAGCTTAGCCATAGGCTTAGAATATCAAATTTGGGGTTTTTGACCAAAAGGGTATTTTGGTAATTTTCTAGATTTAATTTGTGATTATGTGATTTTAATATTATTTAATACTTGGTAGGTCTCATGATTAGTTCCTAACCTATCCTACCCTAAACTAGTAGTTAGCCACTAACCTAGAACCATTAGAGTGATGATTTGGTCATGGGGTTAAAGGGTTAAAATATCTAGATATTTGCTTTATGGATATTTTGCACAAATTATGCAAAATATCAAACCCTTTTCCAAAAAGTCCTTGACTTAGCTATTAAGGAAGACAAAGACACCCCCCCCCCCCCATGCTTGGCCGGCCAAAGAAGACCCCCATGGCAGCCTACACTTTGATAAATACCCCTTGGATTAAATCATGAATAAATTGCATGAATTTTATTCCAAAAAATTCCCTTTTTACTCAAACCTTCATAACTTGGTCATTTGTGATCCAAATTGACTCTAGTCTTTTGCATTGGAACCCTACAACATCTAGGGAGCTAAGGGAAGCAAGAAATCTAGAATTTGGGAGCTTGGGCATCGTCGAGTTCAAAATCACAACACCCCCTTTTCATTGAATTTCCTTGAAATTCACCAATAGGTAAATTTCCACAAACCTAGTCAAATTCCTATTTTTCTTTCATAGATGCATTCATATAGGGGTAACAATATTGTGGGTAAAGTTTGGTAGGATTTTGATGTGTTTTGGTGTCGTGTTGGACACGTATCCTACTAGTCTAGAACCCTAATTTTACTCACTGTTTGAGCACTGTCATTGTGTATTTTGATCACTGTTTTTCCAAACTCTTTGAACAAAAACCTAGCCTAACTAACCCTAACCCTAATCCTATGTCACTGGACACAATTCGACTTGTGTCGTGTCCAAATTTGGACACACAAGCTCTCGGGACACAGGGCAGTACACAGGAATTGTGTCCTGCTGCCACAGTGTCCCCACGCACTGTAGAAGCCACGTGGACACGCCAAAATTGGCACGGAGCACGGGGCAATGACTGACAGGTCATCCCCAAAGTTTGGGATGACCTCGTGTCGTGTCGGACACGGAATCGACCCCGCAAGGGTCGTTCTAAACACTGTGTACACACGCACAGACACTGTACTTTGAACGTGTCGTGTCCACTGTACACGACACGTGGACACTTGGTACTGACATGGACACGAAGCCTGTATGTAGGCGAACACATTGGACACAACCACGTGGTGTCACGTGTCCCGTGTCGCGAGCACGAGACACGCGAAAACACGACGACACAGTCTGAAACACGTAAATTGGGGCTTCTGATACGTGTGTCGTGTCCCCTCTACACGACACGTGGACACGTATCAGGCCCATGGACACGAAGCCCAACCCTAGGCGCACCTTCGGGCACGAGCACGAGGCCTGTGTCGCTTTGTGTCGTGTCCTAGACTAATTTTGAATTTACACTGTAACAGTGTACACTGGTTTACCCGTGTGACTTTAAATCCTTGTGGACACGTCGTGTCGTGTCGTGACACAGTGTCAGGCTGCTAGGGACCTAGCCTAACCTAGGGGCTTTAGTTACCAACCAAGTTTGGGTCATCTTAGGTCGTTTTGATTGATGTTTGAGCTAACCCAAGTTAGGTTTTCACAGTGCAATTTCTTATTTTCTGAAAATTACAGTTTTTGCAAAATCGAATTTTGATTCGATTTTGCTAATGATTTATGTATTATATTAATGTATTTTAATGTGTATATATGTAGTATATGTGTATGTGAGAGTGTGGGTCGATTTTGGGGTGATTTGGGTGTGTGTGTGTTAAGTTATATATATATATACATATGTGTGTATATATGTATTATGTGTGTGTGTGTTTTGGATGGGTTTGGGTTCAGGAATTCCTGGAACCCCCCCCCTGATTCATTCAGTCTCCCTCTCTCTCACTGTCTCACTCTCTCTCTCTCACTCAGTCTCTCTCTCTATGACATATATATATATATAGTATATATAGGTTTTATATATATATATATATATGTATATATATATATTGATATATATATATGTATTAGTATTAGATACATATATGTATATATATGTGTGTGGTTGTATTATATATGATATTCCTATATTGGGTATTGGGTATTAGATAGATTCATATATCTATATATATCATATATATATATATATATGTATATGTTTCCTACTATAGGTTATATAGAAACCCTATACTAGCCTATGGCCTATGGCCTAGGATTACTAGCCTATGGCTTGGGGCTAGCCCTGAATGACCCAAAACCCTTTGTGTTGACCCTTGTTGACTAAGGGTTGACCAAAGTCAACTGTAGGTCAAAGTTGACCTAGTTCACCTAGAAATGACTAGGAATGACCTAAATCAACTAGTTTAACTAGTTTGACTAAAACCCTAACTAGTTTGACTAGTATTGACTTAACCTTGACTAGTTTGACTTTAGAGTTGACCAAGAGTTGACTTTTGACCAGATTGACCTAGAATCATGTAGTATGCATTGTATACTTTATTTTTACCATTGTGGATACATTGTGACTTGTATTGCTCTGATTAGGAGCCATACACCTCTCCTCAGACAGTATATCTTCTTCAGACATTCAGTTATCAGGCGAGTACATTCTCTGACCGTTTCATATTTGCCAGGATTTATATTCTTGCTCTAGCTTACTTTACTTGATGCTGACACGATTGTTATCACGGATTGGTACTATATGGATCTTTTCATGAGATGTTATCCCCCTCGGGAGCATCAGGTACTTTTGTCATGTGTGTTTCACTTACATCATGTATCTCATGCTTCTATTTTCATGTATCTTCATGTATCAGCTAGTGACTCATGTACTCTCATGATCACCGAGCCTCCATGAATCTTCATGAATCACTCACGTATCACCCAATTATGGGCTTATCACGAATCTTAACATAACCTGAATGGATCCTTGTGTATTGATTGGGGATGGGGGAGTGGAAATAGTCATGTGGATATTACCCCAGTAGCTGTAGTCATGAATCACTTCTAGCTGTAGTCATGAATCTCCTATGCCATTTCACATGTCTATATTTTACTCTGACTCACTAGACACTGCTAGTTCTCTATATACAGTAGATATTTCCTTTACAGTTATCTCTTTTGCTACATGTATCTTCCTTCAGCAGTTCCTGTATTTTACTCTATTGCATGCTTTATATCTCCTATCATTCTATGCACTGCGTGAGATGTATTGTGCTCGTTCCCGTCCTGATTGGACCTGTTGAAAATATTACAGAGGATGAGGAGGAGGCCCTGGTGTCTACCTATTATGGAGCAGGACTAGATGATACTTATGTTGTGGACCCTCAGCAGGATCCACCTGCAGCTGAGGATGTTGTTCCAGTAGTCTAGACCAGTTTAGCCTAGGCAGTCTTTTCTATATTTACTTTTGTCTCACATCTGAGTTGTATTTTGAGATGTTGAGTCATGTATAGACTCTTAGTCTTGTATTATGAGTTGACATTCTGGATGTTATGTATCTTAGACACTTAGTCTTATTTCATCTATGCTATGGTTCTCTTTGAGTTACTATCTATCTTCTGTCTTTCGTTCTTCTACCCTAGATGTGATTGAGATGTATATTGTTATGTCACCTCCATTCGGAGAGTATAAACTGTACAGGTACTTTGGTATTGTTAGATGATTGACCTAGGACAGCGTTCTACCGCCGACACTGCGGCGTAGGCTGGGCGTTGTTACGTTCTCGTACCCTAACAGTGGGTGCGGGTCGTGACACTACATGCACCACTGCTCATGAAGTATGGAGACTTCTAGAAGTGACGCATGAAGGAACCACACAGGTCAAGGAATCTAAAATAAGCTGTCTCACTCAAGAATACGAAGCCTTCAAGATGAAGCCAAGTGAGACGATCACTCAAATGATCACAAGATTCCTCGACATCATCAATCCTCTATCTTCGCTTGGAAAGCAGTACTCAAACCAAGAGAAGATTCGTAAGTTGCTCAGAGGGCTACCAAAGATTTGGAACCCTAAGGTGACAGCCATCATAGAAGGGAACGATCTCACAACAATATCAATGGAGACCTTGATGGGTAAACTCATGACTCACGAGCTTGACCTCAAGGACTTCGAAGAGCCCGCTCCGAAGACCAGGGAGATCGTACTCAAAGCTCATCAACGAAGAGCTAATCATGATGAGACCGAAGAAGATAATTCGGATGATGAAGACCAAGCTCTCATGGTTCGCAACTTCAGGAAATTCCTTCGCTTCAATCGAAGGAAGAAGGAATCTCAAGAAGACGATGAAGAAGAGCCAACTTGTTATGGTTGCAAGAAAACTGGACATGTCCGAAAAGACTGCCCACTCCTGAAGAAGAGCAACCGCTATGAGAAGCCATACAAAAGGAACTCATCAAGAAAATATGCCAACACAGGCATTTGGCATGAAAGTGAAGCGAGTGACTCCGAGGAAGAAAAGGACTCTCCTCAAGATACAGCAAAGGTGTGCCTAATGGCAACTTCCAACAAGGTATCTAACGAAACTCTAGATGACTTCTCTTTTGATGAACTTGGCGATGCTTTTACTGATTTACTCGATGATCACAAAAAGGTCATCGGTAAATACAAACATGCCAAGGATAAAATCAAAAGTCTTGAAGATGAGATACAAAGAATTTCTTTACTTCTTGATAATGTTAGAAACACGACACCCACTAATGACACTGATGAAGTATCCAAGCTTAAATTAAGCTTACATGATGCTGAAGCACGTATTGAGCAACAAACTCAAGAAATTACTACACTCAACACGTTGCTTGCTGAAGAAAAGAGTAGACACAAGATTTCCATGACTAAGATATATGGCTTAAATATTAAGGTTGATGAACTGCAAGCTGTGTCTAAAAGATTAAAAACCAAATTGGGTAAACAGGTTGTTCAACCTCAAACCCAATCACATAGGCACAACACCACTCATGCTAGTCAACCACGTCATTCTCATGCAGCACATAACCATGCATTTATATACACAAACTTTCACAAACCACGTGCACGTAAGAATAATTCTCACTCAGTACACAATCATCATGCACAAAGACACAATCAACATCACTCCATACATAGGAATCATCATGCCATGCCATATAGACAAGATCATCATGCAATGCCATATAGACAAGATCATCATATGCCATATAGACAAAATCATCATGCCATGCCATATAGACAATATCAGCATGTCACACATCATAGACAATACCATCATGATATGCCTCATAGACACCATCACCGTGCCACTCATTCTATGCATAATCATCATCACCATGCTAACTCTTCACATCATGACCATCCTTATCCTGTTGCTTATAGATATTATTCTCATGCTCCTAGTATAAATAAGAATGCTATCTGTACTTACTGTGGATTACATGGACACATCTCACCACAGTGCAAATTTAGAAGACTTGTAGATAAAAAGATATATACTTGGTTTCCAAAGACTAACTTTTCAGGACCCTCAAGAACTCGGGTACCAAAGGTCACATCTACTCTTGATGTAGGTGGACCTTCCCTCTTCAACTGAAAGTAAGTGGATTCTCGATAGTGGATGCTCGCGACATATGACGGGAGACGCAAATCTTTTTGCATCACTATCGATGAAGAGAGAAGGATATGTATCCTTCGGTAACAATCTCAAAGGGCACATAATAGGTAATGGTATCATTGGTCATCCTCCTTCTCATGTAATAAAGGATGTCTGCCTAGTGACCGAGTTAAAGCATAACCTACTCAGCATTAGTCATCTTGCTGATCATGGATATGATATTAACTTTGGACAAAACAGTTGCTACATCTATGATAGGTCAACATAAGACATTGCTTTTGAAGGGAAAAGAGAGGACAACATCTATATTTTCTATCTTTCTGTAAATACTAACAATGCAGGTAGATGTCTATATGCCCACAAAGACGAACGACTACTTTGGTACCAGCGTCTTGGTTACGCCAACATGGATGCTATATCCAGGCTTTCTACCAAGAAGCTAGTGAGAGGATTGCCTGACATTACATTCAAAAAGGACACGGTATGTGCCGAATGTGAACTAAACAAGGCTACTAAATCCTCATTTCATTCCATCAACTCTGTAAGTACTACTAGACCCTTGCAACTACTTCATATGGATTTATTTGGTCCTAGTAGAATAGCTAGCCTTGGTGGCAAACTTTATGCATTTGTTATTGTTGATAATTTTTCGAGATTTACTTGGGTTTTCTTTCTCGCTAATAAGAGCGATGCTATCTCTGTTTTCAAAGTTTTTGTAAAGAAAGTTTAAAACGAAAAAGGCTACATGATTACTCGAATCCAAAGTGATCATGGAGGCGAATTCATAAATTATGATTTTGAAAATTTTTGTAATGCAAATGGTTTTGATCATGAATTTTCTTGTCCTAGAACTCCTCAATAAAATGGTGTTGTGGAGCGGAAGAATAGAACTCTCGGCGATATGGCCAGAGTCATGTTGAATAAATTTTTACTTCCGAAATACTTTTGGGCAGAAGCTGTCAGTACAGCATGCCACATTTTGAATAGGGTGCTAATTCGTCCCATTACGAAGAAAACACCCTATGAGCTTTGGTTTGGGAGAACCCCCAATGTTTCTTATTTTAAAGTTTTTGGTTGTAGATGTTTTATCCTTAACACCAAAGACAACTTAGGCAAATTTGATGCCAAAGCTGACGATGGCATATTTCTTGGTTATGCCGCCAAGAGTAAGGGATATAGAGTTTTTAATAAACGTTCACTTATTGTAAAAGAGTCAACAAATGTAACTTTTGATGAAGACAACAGTGCAGTAAGTACTCTTGATGATGACGTTGAGCCATCAACTTCTACTCCAATGAATACTTCAACCGAAACTAATTCTCTGGAGGGTTTGCCTAAGAAATTCTCTTTCAAACCTTCTCATCCAGAAAATTTAGATATAGGAGAAGTTTCACGTGGAGTAACTACTAGATTATCACTAAGAGACTTCGTTGCTAGCACTGCCTTCATTTCACAAGTAGAGCCTAAAAATATTTCTGAAACTTTTAATGATGAATTTTGGATTTCTGCTATGCAAGAAGAACTCAACCAATTCGAGAGAAGCCAAGTATGGGAACTCGTTCCTAGACCGGTTAATCACTCGATAATTGGTACTAAATGGGTTTTTAGAAACAAAGTAAATGAAGATGGTTCAGTCACACGTAACAAAGCTCGTCTAGTAGCTCAAGGATACAACCAAGAGGAAGGTATCGACTACGATGAGACGTATGCTCCTGTTGCTAGACTAGAATCCATTCGGATGCTTTGTGCTTTTGCTAATTTTCAAAACTTTAAATTATTTCAAATGGATGTGAAAAGTGCTTTCTTGAATGGTTTTATTAAGGAGGAAGTTTATGTGAAACAACCTCCTAGCTTTGAAAATCACAAATTTCTCGACCACGTGTTCAAGCTAAAGAAAGCGCTTTATGGCCTCAAACAAGCCCCCAGAGCTTGGTATGAAAGGCTAAGTAGCTTCTTACTTGAGAAAGGTTTTTCAAAAGGGAAAATTGACACTACACTGTTTATAAAATCTTTTAAAGACACTATTCTGTTGATTCAAATTTATGTTGATGATATTATTTTTGGTTCTACTGATGAAACCCTCTATCAAGAATTTGCCAAGTGTATGCAGACAGAATTTGAGATGAGCATGATGGGAGAGCTCAACTACTTTCTTGGTCTGCAAGTGAAACAAATGGCTAATGGAACTTTCATCTGCCAATCGAAGTATACCAAGGACATGCTGAAGAAGTTCGATCTTGACAACGTCAAACCAATCAGCACACCAATGGCTACTTCAACCAAACTCGAACCAGATGAGAGCGGCAAACCCGTTGATCAACGTAAGTATCGAGGTATGATAGGCAGCTTACTCTATTTAACTGCTAGTCGTCCTGATATCATGTTCAGTGTTTGCCTATGTGCTAGATATCAAGCTAATCCTAAGGAATCACACATGACCGCGGTTAAGCGTATCTTTCGATACCTTAAGGGTACGGTTATAGTGGGCCTATGGTATCCCAAGTCAACATCATTTGATCTTATTGGTTATTCCGATGCTGACTTTGCTGGATGCAAGGTCGACCGTAAAAGTACGAGCGGCACGTGTCATTTATTAGGAAAAGCTTTAGTCTCCTGGTTTAGCAAGAAGCAGAACTCTGTCGCACTATCCACAACAGAAGCTGAATACATAGCAGCTGGGCGTTGTTGTGCACAAATTCTGTGGATGAAGCAAACCCTTGAAGACTATAAGTTATCTTTTATGCATATTCCTATATTCTGTGACAATACTAGTGCCATTAATTTGACTAAGAATCCTGTCTGCCACTCACGCACTAAACACATTGAGATCAGACACCACTTTTTGCGTGATCATCAGCAAAATGGCACGATTAACTTAGAATTTATCGACACTGATCATCAGCTAGCAGATTTCATTACTAAGCCATTATCCGAAGAGCGCTTCAATTTTCTATGTCGTGAACTCGGAATTTTGGATGAAGCAGTTATAAGTTGAGACTCGCCTGCGTAAATATCGAGTATATTTTGATTCTTTTACGACAAATTTGGTATGGGTACAAGCCGAAAGGGTCCTTCTGACAACAAGGCGTAAAAGCCTAAGCGATACGGTGCACTAGTCCTCAGGACTACCGCTAGCTGGGATCCGGCCCCTGCAGCTAACCCATGGCAAATTTGAAATATTGAATTACAATATATTTCCTTGTTTATTATATGGTTTGTTTCGACTTAATACTGTCTAATTACTATATTCTAAAGTTCATTCTGACTTTTGAGTACCTCTCTATGTACTTCATTGATTTCATCAAACTTTTATCCTCAACCATCACTTTTCTTCAACACTTAACCAATTTTTCTATCTTTTCAGCCTGTTTTCTGTTCTGGACTACTAATCCAGAACTCGGGCCGAACTCTGCCCCAAACAGAGTTCGGGCCGAGTTCGGTCCAATTGTTCCAGCGTCGGGATCTGGCTCTGTCGTTGGATCATTTTAGATCCAATGGTCAATATTCTATCCGACCAAAGACAAACCCCTATTTTATTTCGGGATTCCTTCTCTTTCCTCCAATATTTCCTTCTTCTCCACCTCTTCAACCTTCTTCCTTCCAAACCCTAACCCTAGTTCTTGATCTAGAGAGCTCCTTTTCTTCTCAAAATCAAGGGAAAGGGGTTTTTCAACATTCTCTTCCACTGTTTGGTATTATTTTCAGGTATAACTCTCTCTTTCTATCATTTTCAAGTTCTCCTATGGCATCTCGCTTGTCCAAACGAGGGAAAAGGACTCGACATGAGGGAGCTTCCTCTTCGGTTCCTCCTCCTCCGATTGAACAAGTTGTTGAACAACACCCCATTCATCCGTTGTTCAATCCGCCGCGTCCCGATGACCCTAATACATACGACGACCGTCTATTTGTGTCGCTAGACGCCTCTAATGAATGGTTTAGCGATTTTAGGACTCGTCCGGTGTTTGGGGGCCATCCCATCAATTTCACAATATTTTCTCAATATGAATCTTTATTTCATGATCTTTGTTTGGATGAACTAGTTGCTTCCAACTTTGTCATTTACCGTAGCGCAATCCAAATGTTCTACTGTAATCTGACTCACAATGCAACCCACATCTATTCCCGGGTTGCTGGCATTAACATTGCCTTCAATGATTCTGAGTTGGGAGACTTTCTTGCTCTCCCGGATCTTGATGTGTGGGAGAAGCTTGTGAAAGCACGTCAACTTCAATTTGTTGGCGATACTTCCCTTGAAGGATTCAAGGAGGATTTATGTGCTCCTAACGTAAGTCCTCGCAAGCTAAAGGCCAAGCATCTCACCTCCTACTTTTATAAACTTTATCGCATCGTGTTCAATACTATCTTACCAAAAGCTGGTTCAACTGATGAAGTTACCTACTTTGAGATCTCTGCTTTATATCACCTTCATTTTTGTATCCCTTCAATCTTTCTAGGACAATGATGGACTGGATGATAAATTGTAGGAAGAAACCAAGAGCTTTGGTTTATCCTTTATACCTTTCTATGGTTTTTCGTGCATTCATCATTCCTATTCATGACTGTCCGTTCTTGCCTGCTCCTGCTTTCCTGTCCAAGGCACGACGTACTCAAGCAGTCGTCGCCTCTCCTGAGGCTTCTGAGCATTCTGATGATGAGGAGCTAGACGCCCCTCTACTCGGTCAGGATGCACCTCCTCCACCTGCCACTCTTGACTCCATCCAGACCATGCTCCGGGATCGTTTCGACTTAGAGGACGATCGGTGGGCTCAGATGGACTACCGCACTACCCTGCAGATGAGTGCACTCAGCAACTCGCTGTATGATATTCGGTACTCCATGTCCCATCATCCTACTATGCCCATTCCCATGCAGCGGGATCCCGATCGTGAGGGCTATCGCATTGATGATCCGTGGGTCATGCGTTACCTGGATCCGGGTACTGCTTATGTGGATCCCAGACGTTCTGACACTCCTGGACCATCTCGTGCTCCATGATGGAGATTGGCTACTATCTGCTGCTGCTGTTGCTGATGATGACATTAGTTATTGCTTTTTGATTTCAGTTATTTAGTTTATTATGGATTTCTGTACTTGGATTTATGTAGTTAAACTCTGGTTGTGTGTTTGACATTTGGTTATGACACTTTATGCTAGTACTTCTTTTGATTATTTCTATACTGTTTCTTCTCTGCTTGGTGTGGTTGTATTACTATTAATTGTCTACTGCAGTTTTCTTTTATTATTCATTTATCTGCAGTCTATATTGCTAACTGCCAAAAGGGGAAGAACTATGTATATTCTGCCTGGATATATATGGCTGGATATACTTGTTTGGTTTGGTATCAGATCCTATCTTTTCGTATTTCTGTGCTTGTTTGTGCTTTTTGGAAGATATTATACAGGTTCCATGCACTATTTACGGGGGAGCTATTGCTTCTAGCTCAGCACCGTTCACTGATTACGGGGGAGCTATTACATTCTAGCTCGGCATCAAGTATGGGGGAGCTATGTTGCTATAATCAACCGTGTCCAGGTATGAATATTGAATATACATATATCATTTTGTCAATTATCAATATGGGGGAGATTGTTGACACAAAGTCACAGTCAACCAAATATTGACTACATTGACTAAATAATATCTGTATTAATTCAATACGACACACGACGTCTGTATAACAGTTCAAGACAGACGACAGCTCAGTCTCCGGCTCTCAGTGTGTTTTCGAGTCTGTATTTTATATTTTTATTGAGTCTAGACTTGTGTACTCTGAGTCTTGCTGAGCTCTTGACACTTAGTCTACAGCCTACCCAAAATCCCAAGCTCCACTGAACCAAACACTGCCCAAAAAATCCTCTTAGAACCACTCTGTGCTCTGGAGACAGAGTTCGGGCCGAACTCTGCCTCCACACAGAGTTCGGGCCGAACTCTGTCCCCTAGAAATCAGGAACCCTAATTTTAGGGTTAGCTGGTTGCTAGTTGTCCAACGGCCAAATTTTTGAATTTTCCTACCCGAATTCTAGCCGAATTCTGCCTATAAAAACACTATAAATAGGGCATGAATTCTCTCATTCCAATCCATCCAATCTTCTTTTCTCTTCTCTCTTATAAGCTCAAGTAAGCCATACCCTTCCCATCTACTAGCCACAAGCCTCCTAAGTGTCGAGTGCTCAGCATCTCTCAGTTAGGATTCTTGTGCAAGAGTCGAAGAAGTCGCTTGGACAATTCCAAGCAAATCGCCACTGCGATCATCTGTTAGAAGTTGACGTGCTCTTCTGAAGAAAAGGCACGGGTTGTAAATTACTATTTCACAAATAGTGGATTTAATCCTGAGCTAGAGTTCTCAGGCCTGGACTAGTCCTCCACGAGGGAAACCAGGTTAAAATCGCTGTGTTTGCGTATGCTCTTCTGCTCTTCATTTATTTTCCGTACTTTACTCTGATTATTTATTGTTGGTGAAAGAGTTATTTTTAATTGGCTATTTTTCTATATAAACTCTATTCACCCCCCTCTAGAGTTGCCAAACTGTTCTTCAGAGGAGCTATCCGTTCACATGATCAATGAGGAGCTATGTGCCCGCATGATCGAAGAGGGTCTATGCGCCCACATTATTTTCATGCAGATCAAACATACACCCAAGTGTAGGCGCATAAAACTTACTCCCATATTATACGCCCAAGGCAGCAGATCCCTATGAATCGGTCAAACTCTACGATCGATCATGCACCGAAGCATGCGGCCACGTCATTCTCCACGAGCAATCGTGCACCGAAGCATGCGGCCATGTCAATCTCCACGCCAACCCCACGATCTACCCACGATCGTCCAGTGTCCATACGGCTACACCCTATGCTCCCAAAGGGGTGTTATGCGCCCACAATAAAATCAGTGTATTTTCTACCTATGGGAGCATAACAGTCATTTCAGTGCAAAACGACTATAAATAGAGGGCATCCCCTCTACAAAGACAGATAAAAACAGAGAGCAATTTAAGAGCCAAATTGCTGCCCTTCTTGCTAGTGAGCCGAGAGTTAGCAATTTTCTTTGGTTTTCTCCTACTTTTGTAATAGGAGTATCAACGGAGTAAAGGAGCAACTGTCGCTCAATCTCCATCGTCCCATTCCCCAGAATTCTTTTTGTACTATAGGATCCTCAGTGTAGGATCTCTCAGGCATACTCAATTTGTGGTGCCATGCGCCAATAAGAAAAGACAGTGTTTCTTCTTCTTTTTTGTGTGTATCCACATGATTGACGATATCTGCTCACTTCATTCAGTTTAAGGTAGGGCTATCGACGAAGAAGCTTGTAGACCTCTACATCCGATTGATTTTACGGATTCACGAAGTGCCAGTGAGTATCATCTCAGACAGGGATAGTCGATTTATATCACACATCTGGAGGAGTCTACAATTTTGCCTGGGTATACAGTAGAAGTTCAGCACGGCCTATCATCTACAGATAAATGGGCAGTCCGAGAGGACCATTCAAACATTGGAGGACATGCTGCAGGTTTGTGCACTCAACTTTGGCGGATCATGAGAGGATCACTTGCATCTTGTATAGTTTGCCTCTAACAACAGTTATCAGGCTAGCATCGACATGACACAGTTCGAGGCACTATATGGCCGAAGTTGTTTCACACCTTTATCTTGGGACGACATAGGCGTGAGGACTTTGCTTGGGCCAGAGATGGTAGTAGATTCAGCCGAGAAGGTCAGACTGATACGAGAGCATCTCAGAGTTACACATGATCGACATAAATACTGGGCGGACAACAGCAGATGGCCACTGGGATTTACAGTTGGAGATAAAGTATTTTTGAAGATCTCGACGACCAGAGGCACCATTCGGTTTGGTAGAGGAGGGAAGCTTAGCCACAGATGCATCGGGCCCTTCGACATGACAATACGGATTAGCGAGGTAGTATATCGACTAGCGCTTCCTATTAGTCTGGAGGGAGTACACGATGTCTTTCATATGTCCCAGCTTCACCGTTATATTCCTGACCCTAGTCATGTTGTTGACAACTCGGAGCTATAGGTGGGTCCAATTTTGACCTACGAGGAGCAGCCGATGGAGATCGTTGATCGAAGAGAGAAGCAGCTGTGGAACCAGACTATACCGCTTGTCAGAGTCATATGGAGGCACCACTCTCCGGGAGAGTCCACATGGGAGCGTGAGGACGAGATGCGGGAGCGCCATCCAAGTTGTTTCTTTGACTGTATTGTTGTTAAAAAAAGTTTTAAATACAATAAGTGGCTTGTGTGTTCGAACAATCTTCTGCTTTTGTTTGAATATTAATTTTGTTCTTTAATTTCGAGAACGAAATTATTTTTAAGGGGAAAAGATTTGTAAGCCCACTTTTCTATGTTTGGAATTTAAAATCTTTTTCTAAATAATAATTTTCGTTAAATAAATTTTTGAATAATAAATTTTATGACCTTTTAGAGGGTAGATTTGTATTAGTGGCAAAGTGGTAAAATTCTAAATTAGTTACAACTAACTTGAGTGGTCTCTACTCTATAACAAACTCCTGACAAAATTTAGGGCAATTGTGCAAATGGTAGGAAGTGGAGTGGTGTTTCTGTAAACTTTCCATTCTTTCATTCTCTGCACCTATATATTTTGAGATGAAGAAAGCATTCTACTCACATTCTTTTTCTAAGCTTACATAGTGGCTCCAGCCAGTTCTCCCTAATTTTTTGCCGACCCCCCAATCCCTAGATTCCTACATGATGGTGACATCGACAATGAGGTGACGTACGATATCTTTTTCGACCATCAGAGCCACTGTTGCTGGTCCTTCACTCGGAGGCGATCGACCCCACGTGTGGCGGCAGCTCAGTGCTCCACATCTCGATAACAGTGGATGACGACTCCTCATCCAGTAAGTTCATTGACGTCTTCAATTTTCTTCCTCAGCGAAAGTGAGGCGCGTTCTATTTCAATAGTCCATTTCATGGCAAATCATAGTGAGTTTCTTTCTAATCTCTTGGGGATTCTTCGATTCTTGATTCTTCTTTGTGATACCATTGATCGATGGCCGTATGCGTAGATCGAAGATGATCTGTTAGATTTTCCTTATCGTTCGGCCGGGCAGTTCCGATCTCCATCATTGTCGATCATCACCAACGTTATGTTTTGAATTCCGCTTGTTGATTTTGGTTCCGTAAAGTTGATCGACTGTTGTTCGTTGTTATTTTGTTAGAATTAGTAGTTCTTGATGTTGCAGGTGATCGATTCAGATCTTCGGACACTTCTTCGACACGTATCTCAAAGAGACGAAGGATCAATGTACGTGTCTTGTTAATCAAGTATCGATTCTGGATCATATTTTCCTCTAATTAAACATTCTAACCTACTTTACTCAAATTTCTTTTGTTTGCATTTGCGCCTAGTGAATTTGGTAGTAATCTGAGCTGTGGTGTTCATTTCATGTGTTTTGTGTACGTTTGTGTTTATCATTGGACGAGGGGTGGTTCATGTCCGAGATTTATTCATATCCAAGATTCAGTGCAGATTGTGTCCTTTGGTGTGTCCAGATTTCAGTTAGTTCTTGTGTACGTGTTCTTGGCGTTGTCTGTGTCCAGCCCCTGCCTGCATTCGGTTTGTTGTATTCGAGGTGGTGTTGTGTCCAGAAGGTTCATGTCAGTTGTTGGGACGTCGAGTACAGAGCATCAGTAACAATTTGGATGGCTCTTTGGGAGAATTTGATTTGATTAATAGGTTTTCATCTTATGAATAATTTTTATAAGTTCTTCCTATGTTTTTTGAAATTCTTGGTTGAGTACCCATCCTTGGCTCTGTATTTTTCCTTTAGCTACTAAAAGATAGGTATATAGCCGTTGTGTTATATGTATAGCACCCTTACATTCGAATTTGTTACACAATGAAATATTCTTTCATTATTCTGTATGAATTCTCTTTGGTTTGGTTGCTTCCTGATTGATGGATTGGGTCCTTTAGTACTCGTTTATGTTGTAGTGGTTTCAAATGCTCAAGTTGTGTTAGGAATTCACCTTATTGGATTCCTGTAGAAATTCTTGTAACTAATTTATTAAGGTGTGTGGGGATTGAAGGAAAGAGTAGCAGAGTCTTTGTATGAATGGGTTCAGTTTTATACAACAATCTGGGTCAGACCAATTTATTATAAGTGTTCTATATCTTTGAACCTGTGGAGTTTGGGCTGGCAGTTTGGGATTGGGGACAAGATAGGTGAGCTGCACTACTGGGTGTGGGTTGCAAATTAGTATGGTTTGAATGTTGTGGGCTTTTAATTCATATGCTGGGTTTACTTGGCAAGGCAAGCCGAACTTGAGTAAGCCATGTTTGGGTTTTATCGTAGATTAATACATGTGTACTGTGGGTTTGTAGTCCTAATGGAAACTATATGAGTTTACTTTTTTACTTAGTTAATGGCTAAGTATAAGCTATTGTATATCTAAGAAATTAGCAAATAGCTAGGGTAAATGATTAAAATTAACCAACTTATACTCATATTAAACAGGACATCCAGCTTTATTCCACTTTTTCGAACACCCTGAGTAGGGCAAGTACTTTCTATGGTCTTGTGCATTAACATTCATATCTTGTAGTTCTCTTGATTACACGATGTGACACTATATCATGTTCTCTTGTACTTTCCAATTCTTGTACTTACTTGTGGTCGGAAAGGGAAAATACACTAGCTATGTGACCAAACCCAAGGATCAGAAATTTAGGTTGATAGCTTAGGCCTCACACCGTGCACGCGGGCCCTAAGTCGTAACCATTTCATGTGCTTATTCCAGTACTTACCCAGCCGGTCACATATGCTAGCTGTATTTCAGATATTGTGTACATGTCAGGTCTTGTACTTCATGTTCAGGATTTACTTTATGTACTTTATTTTCTGTATTTCCTGTATTTATATTCCTATACTTTCATGTTCTTTTTATGTACTTTACATTCCATGTTCTTTTGTACTCATTTCATATCATGATGTTCTTGTTCATTACCAAGAATAGTACTTTGCTCCGCTCCTGATTGGATATGTTGCTGGTGAGATGCAGGCTATTTGTGACACGTACCACGGGAGGGAGACTGCCGAGGTAGTTGAGCCAGCTGGAGTTGCTCATGACCTAGAGGCCGAGGAGGCCTAACTACCTTACCTTTAGTTGTTTGATTTTTTTATTGTATTGGAGACTATAGTCAGACTTTATATTTACTTTACCTTTGCTGGATGAATGTAATAATGCTTAGACATGTACTCTGATTCTGGGATCGTGATTGTATATATTCATGTTTTCATGTTAGATTCCCTAGCTTGGTACAGCTTACTTCGTTGTGTCGAACGACGGAGGATGGGCTTGTCTGACTCATATCTGAATATTCGGGAGCGGGTTGTGACAGTTCCTCTTTGGTGATCAGATGATTCTGGAGGAGGCCGAGTTACTGGAGATAAATGAGAATTTGTTCATCGGAAATGACAGTCTCTTCTTGTACGTTCCGTCAGTTAATTGGCATCTCCCGCTCTCGATCTTCTTCTGCTTTACCGAGAAAGGACATATGAAATGGGATTTAACTTCGGCACAAGGGGGTCTGATGGCAGGCTATTTTCAGGTGGATAGGCACTCTAATACACGGGTTGTTTTTAAGAGTGTATACGACGGTCTATCGTACATATTGTGCGTGTTGCTCCCTGGTTGCCTGCTCAGTGATTTTACTACGGGGGTATACCCGTTTCGGGCCTCTTTTTTGCAAATTGGCTTTTAGCTACGGGATGTACGTATCCCTAAAAGGTCTTCTGAGTCAAAGGTTGGATTCACCACAGGATCGAATGGCGCAAACTAACCCAGTGGGTATTAGGTAGGTTCAAGGAGGATCTGCAAGGTATGGGGTTGCGTCATGTCATAAGGGCTACCGAACATGGCATATAGATTAATCAATCGTTGTTCATGGCCTTGCTGGAGATATATAACCATCATACCAGAACTTTCTTTACTCCGCACAAAGAGATGGTATTGACCCTCCATAAGATTTGTGCCATCTCGAAGCTACCAAAGGGCGACGAACCGTATGAGGAATACACTCCTAGTAAAGAGAAGTTTTTAGTGCTGGAAAATAAATATCCCGAAATAATGCTTGTGTAGAAATAATTGCTTTGTCATCATCAAGTGTGCGTACGCCAAGACGGGATGAAGGCTTAGCCACAAGTGATAGCTTGGATGGATTATATCTTCGAAAAACATCCATCAAGACCGGGGATGGTTCATTTTACCATGCGTAGGGCATATACTGCCAACGAGTTAGAAGATCTGATGGCCGTAAAAGAGGTATCGGCTTCCTCCGTGGATGCAGAGGGAAAGCCCACCTCTACCGTTCACAACTATTTCTATCAGAATCTGACTGCTTTATGCATGAAGGCGGCACTGGCTGTGTTTCTAATGATATGGCTGCGAAAAGCTGTAGTCCTAGGAGGCTCTAGATCCGTAGGATAGATCAGTTGGGAACTCATTCTCCCAGCTGTGAAGTTGGCCATTAAATATTTGTTAGCTTTGCTTTCGGCGATGGTTTGTGATACCTTGCAAGGTCTGCAGGAACTCTTGAAGAGGATAATAGAGTGTCGTGGGCGAGACAATGATTTACCTCGGGTTGAGCTTCCTTACCATTATCTAATGGGTTGTTTGGCGTTACATCATTCCGATTTGATGGTCCCTTAGCACCACCGAAGGTTACGAGAAAGGGGATGCAACACTGCATAATTTTCACTGAGCCAAATGGCTCCACCAGGGTGTCCCCATCTCTAGGTAGATATTTAGTATCTTAGACAGTTATGATTTCAACAGGGTTTCGCCTACGTACAAGGGTTACCTTACAGATGTCGTATTAACTGACCAAGGCAAAGAGGATAATGATTTGAATCTTGGTTCTTTCCATTGGTTGCATAATTATCAAAATTGGGTGTACCTGGAACCTTATTTGCCGAGTCGGTTCACGCGACAGTTTGGCTACAGTCAAACGATGATGGATAACCTAAGCTCCTCTCTTTGTTATGAAGGAAGCTTACTGGATGGCTCCCGGGTATGGTGCTATTATAACGTCGGGCGTATTGGGATGAAGTTTACTATCACCTCGATGCATGAAGAGACTCGCATCTTATATTCTGTCGTAAGGTTTTACTGTGTTGCCAACAACTTCTCACCTAAATAAGATCGAGAACGCAGCTTGTTTGAGGGAATAAATTTTGAGACACCTCGATCGGCCTCAGAGCGCCTTCAAGGGCTTACATCATCGAAGAGTAGATCTACAGAGGGCTCTAGTTCATCACGGCATGTCACGACCCGCACCCACTGTGAGGGTACGAGTACGTAACAGCGCCCAGCCTACGCCGCAGTGTCGGTGGTAGAAAGCTGTCCTAGGTCAATCATCTAACAATATATAAGGTACCTGTACAGTATATACACTCCAAATGGAGGTGACCTAGCAGAATACAGTCTCAATCACTTCTAAGGTAGAATATAGCACGATGGAAATAGATAAGAAAAATCCTCAAACTGAGATACAACAAGAAGTGAAATAATCAAAGTTAATAACTACTAGTCTCAACATCTCTAAAATATACAACTCTGAAATCAAGGACAATAACCAAACATGAAAAAAAGAATAGTCTAAGCTATCTACACTATGTAAGGTATCGTCCTCAATAGCTGCTTGAACCTCCCCAGGGGTCCAGGTCGCGAGTGTCATCTAGGCAAGCTCCAAAGTAAGGGGTGCAGGGTTCCTCATCATCCTCTGTAAAATTTTCAACAGGTCCAGTCAGGACGGGAACGAGCACAATACATCTCATGCAGATCATAACAGGTTAGAGAATATAAACATGCAAGAGAGTATGATACATGAAACTGAGAGAAAGTACATGATGTAAACAGAGAGAGAACTGTAATAGAAATATCTACTATAAGTAGAGAGCTACCAGTGACTAGTAATTTAGAGTACAAAGTCGACATATGAATGGCTTGATTTGCACATAAATATACTAAAGAGGCGCACATGGCTATACTACTTTGGAATTGTTCACATGACTATTTATGCTCCCCTATACCCTAATTAATACACAAGGATCCAGACAAGTTATGTTACGTACATGATTTTCATATGAAGTCCATAGATGGGTGTACATGAAGAATACATGAGGGCTCAGAAACTGAGTGCACATGAATTCCACATGAAGGCCCATGAAAGGTGCACCTGAAGTATAGGTTATATATGAATACATGAGAAATATGACCGATCATGATAGCACATGAGAGTACACGAGCGAGCACGAACGAGCATGAAGCACGTGAGAAACATGAATAACATGAGAGCGCGGAATACATGATGTACATGAAACACACGACACGATGTATCCGATACTCCCGAGGGGGATAACATCTCAATGTAGGGATCCATATAGTACCAATCCGTGATAATATCGTGACAGCATCAAATAAGGTAAACTAGAGCAGGAATATAGTTCTAAGCATGTTATAAAATGATCAAAGAATGTACTCGCCTGGTATCTGAATATCTGAAGTAAATGTACTGTCCGAGATGAGGTACCTAACTCCTAGTTAGAGCAACACAAGTCAAGACATATACAGGGGATGATAAATGTAATCTACAATATATCTGCATGCGGTCTAGGTCAAACTAGACTGGAGTCAACACTTGGTCAACTCCAGTCAACTATACTAGTCAAGGCTAGGTCAACTAGGTCAAACTTAACCCAACAAGTCTAATAAGTCTCACTAGGCCTGACCAAGCTTAGGCTAGCACTCACTTACAATCCTAAGGCTAACACAAGCTATCAATACACCATACACAGGTCACACTAGACTGGTGATACACAAGTATATCACACTCCATGCCATAGGCTATTCCACCTAAGCCATGGGCCACACATATAGGCTAATGCATCCTCTAATTCATATAACACTATCACACTACACATTTATATAATATATTACACATAAGCTAGATAATATATATATATATATATATGTGTGTGTGTGTGTGTACATGAAGTAGAGTGTATGTGTATGTGTGTCACAGAGTTTAGCTTGTGTGTGTGAGAGTGTAACAGGAAATGTGCGACACAACTTACAATGCATCTACATGCTTTATGAGTTAAACTAGGCTAACACCTAGGCAATTCATTAAGTCAATAAATGATAATAACCCTATAGGCTAACTAACATACAATGACATGCTACTAAGATAACTTGTTTCTGTCCTAATACCCAACTCTAACAGTCCTATTCAAAACCCATACCAACTAAACACAGTTTAGGATAACAGAATCACACAAGGCAAATTATATACTCATATATGATACCACATAGTATCCAATAAACAAAAGTATTAGACTGAAAAGGAACAAGAGGAAAAAGGAAAGGTGAAAACAAGGAATGCAAATAAAAAGGAAAACTAGAAAATAAAACATAACTCACTCTCGAAAACTGAGGTTTCCTTTACAAATGATCTCAGTTATTGCAAATGTGAAAAGTATGGATTTATGAACTCATTTTCAGATTAGGGAAATGTGTGTCAATTTCAAAAAACAGTGTATTAAACTCAGAATTTAACAGTGAATGGGTGTGTGTGTACTAGCAGTAAGAGTGTTCAGGTGTTCAAGTGTGCAGGTTTCAGTTTTAAATGCATTCCCTTCTCAGTTATTGTGTCTTAGATTTACATGGCAGTGCATACCTAGGTGAGAGTGTCCCAGGTTTATGTGTGTGTTTATGAGTGAGCTAATGTGTGTGTTAGAGAACCTGTGTGTGTTCTCAGTAATTGAATTCCATTGTCCAGTGTGTGTCAGTCCCTGTTTTACAGTGTGCAACAGTAAACTTTCAGGTTCATGTCAATATGTTAGGGGCTGTGTGTATACAAGATGTGTAATAGGAACAATTTAGTGTACAGACTATTGTAAGATCCCAGGTTTTATTTAACTATCAATGTGTGTCAGGTGGCTGTCATAAAGGTATGGATACATGTGAACTATTCACAGGAATTACAAAATAGTTTAAGGATGTGGCAATGGCAGTTAGCTAACCTCAGGATTTCAGTAATTAGAGTTAGTGAATAGGAATTTTCAGTTTAAGGGATTTTTAAAGAAAGCAAAAAATTCAGTTCCTGTTGGTATCAACCAACACATTACTCAGTTGACAGTTTCAGTCCAACCCACAATCAAAAATCCAACTATCGAGTGCAAACCCTATCCTAGTATGCAACTCCAACCTAGCAGCAACTAATACATATGCACATGAATATAACATGTAAATTTAAGCACCAAATTTTAGTTAAAACAGGGAATCAATTTCAGAAATTTCAAACTGGAAACATGTGTCAGTTAAAATCATTTTGAACCCAAATTATCATAAAAACTTGAAAATCAAAAGTGGACGAGGGGGTACAGTGATAGGGGCATATCACTCATGTCTAAACAACCCCAGACATGTTCACGAGGTGGACACAATCGTGTCCAAAATAGAATTTACAAGTTAACAGGAAACTGTGAAAGAGTGACCTCATGCGGCCGTGTCGAGCTCGATTGGGCTCGATACAGAGCTCGAGAGATGTCGTGCTTGTGCACACGTGTAGGGGGAACATTGGGGTGTGTGTCCACATGACTGTACAGCCCCCAATACGTTTCATGTCCAAGAAAATTGAGCGTATCGGACGCGATTTTTCTGCGCGTGTGCAGCAGTGCGTGTCCCGTGCGCGTGCGATTTCTTCTCGTGTAGTGAACCATATTCTCCCAAATTTTGGGAGCATATTGTCAGTGATTGCCCCATCATTCCCACAAAATTTTGTGTCCCGACGTGTCCTATACCGTGAGCACTTGGGCCCGATATGCAGGACACCTAGCCGATGCCCCGTGCAGCGTGTCCGACACCAATTGCGACACAAAAATGACACCAAAATGCTTTCAGTCTTCACGAAATATATTCTACACACATAGATCTATAATTCCATGTAATTACTTTTTCAAAAATCGAAAATAAAATCCTTTGTGACATTTTAACAAACACCTAGACACACATCATGATACGTGTCCGGTACGGACACCAAAAGGACACGAAATCCACCCAAACTCTAGGGACAGCTAGGGGAAACTTAGGGATAGCTTAATATGCAATGAAATCGGAATTTAAATACAATTTAAGGGATTTTACCTATAGGTGCAAATTGTAAGAAAAGCCTCAAATGGGGGTGTTCTCCTTGATAGCCAAATGCTCCAATTTGGTTCAAACCTGAGATTTCTCTCCATGAACACGAAATAGGGATAGATTAGGATCATATGCAAAAGTCTAGAGTGAAAAAGGATCAAAAAAGAAGAATCTAGGGATTGGGGAAGAAATGTCATTACCTTTCTTCAATTTGTTGAAATCTCAATAAAGAGGCAAGAACAAATAATGAGGAGATTATTTATAGGTGGAATAGCCCTAGGTGACTAGTCATAAAGAGAGAGTTAGGGTTAGGGTTGAGTCTAATAGGCCATGGACCTATTTGTACTAGTGATGGAACCAAATTCTAAGTCTCAAGCCTGTGGACCAAATCACTAAGCTTTCTATCCAATCTTGATTCCTACATGACTAACTTAGATTGACTTAATTTAGACTATGGTCTCACCATGCTATTCAAGTCACCTCAGCTAGAGTGGACATCTAGGTTAGTCTCTTAAGTCACAACTACTAAAAGTCAAATCAACAATCGTCAATCCATTCAATAAATCAATAATTCTAAAAAGTCAAAATGACCAAATTACCCTTAGACTAAAAATGATAATTAGATATCCAAAATCATATGGTTAGGCTCTAGGGCAGACGGTCTCTACGGTTTCACTAGCTGCACATCAAATCACAAGTCAGGATATTTAAATAGTTTTAAAATAATTAAAAATTACCAGAAATTATATTATTATTTAAATATCATAATTAAATAAATTAAACACAAAATTTCAAAATTACCCTAATTTTAGAAAATTGGGTGTTACACGGCAGGAAAGAGAGGAGGAAGCACCCCTGAGTGACCTGCTGAAGCGTTGAGTTCCTTCGGGGTTGACCCCTTCTTCTGTCAAAAGAACCAAAAGGCCTGTACCTTTACGGTGAGGACATTCCCGACAGTCCTGACTGGAATAGAGCGCTCTGCCTATTGAACGTCCTTTACAGGTACACACCAGTGTTTTCTCTTCGAGTTTTTATTTCGTGCTTTCTGTTTATCATTGCTTTGCTTGTGTAGGCTAAGAAAAA
Source organism: Iris pallida (assembly GCA_029216955.1). Taxonomy (NCBI): domain Eukaryota; kingdom Viridiplantae; phylum Streptophyta; class Magnoliopsida; order Asparagales; family Iridaceae; genus Iris; species Iris pallida. The sequence continues at coordinate 75,400 of JANAVB010018399.1, read as the reverse complement.
AAATGAAGTCCACATGTTCGATGATACTTAAGGAACTTCCTGACAAACCTACCCCAGAGGTGCCTCGAGTCGCAAGGACCGAGGGGGAGACTGTAGCTGCTAAAACTACACACTTGGAGGACATCTCCCCTCTCTTTCTTTTTGAGTATGAGAGTCAAGGCTTTTCGGAGCCATTGGCTTCACCTCAGCGAGAAACATTCATGGGTCCAATTATGGACGATCATGTGGAGATACCCGGGGTCGTTCTAGTGGTAGCCGAGGATAGGATACCCGAGTCTATACTCGTGACGGGCAAAGTGGTCGTGCATAATGAAGATATTACTCAGGATCCCTTAACCGTACCTCTTCTACGTGCCAAAAAAGGGTTGAGGATACTGCCGATGCGCCGAAAGATGAGGAAGATCGCACGGTCGAGGAGATTCCCTTGGAGAACACCCAAGATATGTCCTTACAGTTGGACGAGTAGACCATGGAAGGGTTGACAGTGAATGCTGTCAAAGTATTAGCCTGTCGAGCTGTTGAAGGGCCGCTAAAGATGACTATCAAACAGTTGGTCGATGAGGTCATTCTAAAAGCGGCCGAGGAGGCATTTGAGGAGTTGGCCAATATGGTCCTCGGAGAAATGACAGTGGAGACCAATACAAAACAAGTTGATACGGTCGATGAAAAGCCAATTGCTGGAGTTCCAATTGAGGTGGCCACTGAGATGGTGGTCAATGGTGCTATTAATGAGCCCGCCTATGGGGAGATGGTTGCGGAACCTGTCAAGAAGACCGTAGAAGAGTTGGTTGTTGCAGAGCCCTCCAATGCAGTCACTATAGAACTTCTCGAAGAGGCTGCCATCGAGCCAGCTGCTATGAATTTAGTCGAGAGGACCGCTGATCAGCCGGCTTTTATAGCATCAGTTTAGAAGACCCCTGTGGATTTGGTCGCAGAGACTGTTAAAAAATTAGTCATGGAGGTTGTCCAAGCGTTAGTCCATGAGGCTTCTCAGAGGTCGATCGCGAGAATTGTAGAAGGATAGGCGAGGGAGCCCGTTGAAAAGCCGGCTATGCATCTAACGGCGTTGGCTCATACCGTCATTGTCCCACCGATGACCTCCATTCTAGTCGTCGTACCACCCGCTCCTGCTGTAATACCTAGTCACGTATTGGCTACCTCTGATGCTCCGAGACCTTCTGTTGCGACATCTCCACTGACCCAAATGGGTTTAGCTAACAGTGCGTACTATGCCAACCTCATCCTGGGCACCATTTGCCATGCTATGAAGCATCGCATAGAGGGTGTCTTACGGGGCAACCAATCACTTCAACGGGCTCGGTCTGCAGTAAGGGCCCAACTGGTGGCATTGCACGACTATCCAGAGTATGAGGCAAAGACGAATGCAATAGAAGCTCTCTTCACAGAATTGGAAGCCACCGTCTCAGAGCTTCAAATCTTGAATGCAGACTTCCATCCCTGGCAGACACAGAATTAGGGAAGATAGCGTTTAAAATATTTCAGTACAAGCAGAGACATCAGGCTGTGACTGACAGGCTTGCCGATATTGAAGCCGAAATCGAAGAAGTGACCTATGCCAAAGATGTTCAGGTCTATCATCGCACAACCTTAGAGGAACAATATGAGACCTTTTCGGGGCAGATTTGGCAGCTAGAAGAGACATTGGCCTTCGTCAAGAGTGAGTTGGATAAGTCAAAGGACCAGCAGGAGGTCCTTCGCCAACGATCCGAGACCCTGGCTCGGGATAGGAAATGTATTGGCGTTCGTCAAGCAGAGTTGGGCCTTGCACGCCAGAACTTGTCCCAGCTCGAGAATGAGGCCGCTCGACGGCGAGAGGCAGAGCGTTGAGCCAAAGAGTTGGTTGGGCCCCAAGTTGCTTTTTTGAGGAGTCGACGGGAAGAACTCATGTATCGGTCGTCACAATGCTGATGTCCTTTTGTCTTTTGTCTCTTTTTTTTGAGAGATCCTTTTGTAACAAAAAAAGAAATAAATTTTCATTTTATGGATAAAAATATTTTAGTTTTGCTTGTTTGTTTGTCCATTTGCTGTGAACATTCTAGTATAATAATAAAAAAATCCCTCAAAGGTAGTATGACATGAGGGGATGGAGGTAATACCGCTGGGAAAATAGTGTTTACCCAAAGTTTATATGGACATGGTAAACATGAAATTTTTGGTGGTAGAATATTCCATGCTCAGAGGTTATATGGACATGGCAAGGATAGACTCTACGGGTGTATAGAACGACTCAGAGGTATTATGGACGTGAAAGGTTCTATAAATAATTATGATAATTACGGGGTTGATCGTAGAAAAAAATTTCTACTCAGAGGTAATATGGACATGGTAGGCATGCACTTCTCTGGGTGTAGAAAGATAACTCAAGGATAATATGAATGTGAAAATGTTTTCTACTAGGGAAGTATGAACTTGTTAATTGAATTCATGAACACCCATGGGGGATGTTGAAATATATGTCGATTTAAACCTCAAACATAATACTTCCACAGGAACTTGCCATTGATCGGTATTATTAGCAAATCGTTGTTATGTTTGGGCAGTTGGTAGGCATCATTGGAGTAGACTATCTCTATGGCCAAATGTCCTTCCCACTTGGGCTCGAACTTCTCAGCCATATTGTGAGTCATCACCATCGGTCTTCGAACTGATACGACGAGGTCACCCACTTTGAATGTCCTTTCCCGGACATTTTTTAAAGGCCCTGGAATTTCGAGCTTGATAAAGCTCCATCCATTGCTGAGCTAGCAAACGCTTTTTGTCCAATGCCTCTAACTCTTGTAGCAATCGACATTGATTGTCTTCGTCAGTCAGTTGATTGGTTATAGCTACCCGTAAAGACGAGATCTGGATCTACATAGGAAACACCACCTCACTCTTATAAATAAGAAAGAATAGTATTTTGCCAGTGGGTGTTCAAACATTTGTACGGTAAGCCCACGGACATTCGCTGAGTTTTTCATTCCAATCGCACTTATTGGAAGATACTACCTTTTCGAGCAATTTGACGATCGTCTTGTTGAATGCTTCAGCTAGTCCATTTGTTGCAGGATTGTAAGCCGTTGATGCAACATTCTGTATCCGATTCTTATCACATAATCGATAGAATGCGTGGCTCACGAACTGAGGGCCATTGTCATGAATAATCCTTCTAGGAACTTCGAAGCAGTATATGACATGATGCTTAACAAAGTTAATCACGTTCGAGGTTTTCACCTCAGCTAGCGGTACTATTTTCGTCCATATTAAAAAGTAGTCAGTGATGGCGAGGATGAACCAGTGTCCTTTAGAGGACGGTGGGCTGATCGATCTAATGATGTCCATTTTCTATGCTTCAAATGGCCAGGCGGCTACTGTGGGATATAGGAACACCAAAGGTTGGTGCATGAAGACAACATGCAACTGACATACCCTACACTTCTTTGCGTAATCAAAGACATTTGCCATCATAGTGGGCCAATAGTTGCCCATGCGATACAGTCGGTCCTGGAACTTAGGACCAGGCTGGTGAGCCCCGCAGGTACCATCGTGTGCCTCTCGGAGTGCTTCTTGCACTTCGGTCTTAGATAGACACCACAGTAGGAGTTCGTCGTATGAACGATGATACAACATTTTGGTAGCCGTATCATAGAAGAATCGAAGCGAGTGCCTTTTGACGGAAGTAGCTTCCTTTGGGTCTTCGGGCAGGAATCCATAAATTGCCTAGTCTATGAATGGGAATCGACAGTGCCGAATGTCAACATTTGTATGTATTTGTACTGAATAACTCAGACACGTATGCATGTTGCTATTTGGGCAAACCAGCACTCAACCCATCATCGTGACGGTATATCGGGTTCCAACAGGAGCTGCCAGAGAAGCGACAAGACCAGCAAGTGCATCAGCCTCTAAGTTTTGCAATCGAGGTACATGTTTTATAAAGAACCCTATGAAGGTAGAAATGACATCAATTACTGCCTGGTGGTAAAGAAACCGATCATTATGCCGAACCTCATATTGTCCTCGAACCTGGTTGATAATCAGCTTCGAGTCACCGTAGGCCTCAATGTAGTCGACCCCCAACTGTTTAGCGAGTTGGAGCCCAATAATGAGAGCGTTATATTTAGCAAAATTATTGGTGCATGATTCCATAAGGGAGTATGTACGGTAGATGACTAAGCCGTCGAGAGTGATGAGAATGACTCCAACCCCTGTGATGATCGCGCCTTTGGCCCTATTCTTGAAGCACTGTCAAAAAACATACGCCAAACAAGATTGTCTGAGACTGCACTGGAATCTAGGACTTCATCCGGGATATCTTCGTAGAGTTTCGACGTCTGCGGTACAGGATGTGACATCAAGAAGTCGACCAATGCTTGGCCTTTAACTGCCTTTTGTTGAACAAAGACCATGTCATAAGGCATCAAGAGGATTGCCCATGCAGCTAACTGCGAGATTAGGGCCCCTGGTTTGGTCATAAGGACTTTGAGAGGATTGACTCGGGTGATGACATGGATTATCTGTCCAGCTACATAATGGCGAGTCTTTTGAATGGCAAAGAGTAGAGCGATACACTCCTTCTCCACAGGATTATACCTTTGTTCGACACCAATCATGGTCCTGCTAAGATAGTAGAGTGCTTGTTCGTGGCCTTCGTTGCTTCTCTGGGCTAGCAAAGCACCGAGATAATGGTCCATGGTGCGTATCTAAAGTAGAAAGGGATTTCCCATGATAGGTGCTACCAGCACTGGGGACTAGTAAGTTACTTCTTGATGGTGTCGAATGCGCGCTGGCACTCTTCGGTCCAAATATAAGAAACCCTTTTCTTCATCAGTTTGGTGAAGGGCTGACATTGTCCAGAAAGATTTGTTGTAAATCTTCTGATGTATTCTAAGCGTCCTTATAGGCCTTAAAGTTCATAGAGATTCTTTGGAGGAGTCATGTCCAAGATCATATTAGTCTTTTAAGGGTCAATATGTATACCCTTGGCCATGATGATAAAGCCCTAGAACTTGCTACTGAAAACCCCAGAAAAGACTTGGTTGGGTTCATCTTTAGTCGATATATCTGTATCAAGTCGATCACGGTTCTGAAGTCATCCAAATGACATGATTTCCTTCTGCTTTTAACGATAATGTCTTCAATATAACATTCTACCATTTTCGAAGGTGTTTGTGGAATATGGTACTCATAGCCTGCAGTTTTGTTGATCCCGTATTCTTTAAACAGAAGGGCATCACTGTATAACAGTAGATCCCTTTAGTAGTGCAGAATAAAGTATAATTTTTATCTTTAGCGAACATCTTGATCTGTTTGTAGCCTGAGAACCCTTCCATGAAGGATATACGCTCGAAGCCACAATTATTATCGATCATTATGTCAGTGATCGGGAGGGAAAACTCATTTTTTGGATAGGCCGAGTTGAAATCCCTGAAGTCTATATAGACCCAAATTTTTTTATTCTTCTTAGTGACTGGGACAATATTGGCCACCCAATCCAGATGTTGCTCCTAGCGAATGAAGCCACTCTCTATGAGTTTGTCGACTTTTTTCTTAATAGCATCTATAATGTTGGGGCGAAAGCGACGCTGTTGCTGTTTGACAAGTTTAGCATCGGGCAAGTTATTGAGTCGGTGTATTACGACTTGCAGGTCTAAACTTGGCATGCCCTCATAGCTCTATGCAAAGACATCAATGTACTCTTAAAAAAGTTGTATCAGAGACTCTTTGTCTTCTCCAGTCAAGCTTTTTTTAATAAAGACGGGTTTAGGGGAATCCTCGTCTCCTAGCTCGACTTGGATGACCTCATCTTGAGTGGGAGGTTCTCGCTGTTCGAAGCTAGTCCTATTGGGATCCCAGGCGTTGAGCCCAAGGTTCATCCTCAAAGAATTCGAGCATTTGGTCTTCATCCTCAATTGGAGGATCTATAGAGACCATATTAACGGACAGTATCTTTTTGAAGGCTTGGCCGATAGTGGTGTCAGAGTCCCAAGTTGAGGAATCGAATGATTGTGAATGCATCATGGCCTCCGGTTCTAAGCTCTCCGAAGTTGTTGTAGGTGTAACATAACCCAACCCTCGACGAGTATGCTGATAGTAATTTTGGGACTTTTCCATTGGAGCACGTAGTCGTAAAGGAAGGCATTGGCCTTTGCCATAGTTCAGTCCTTTGTCGCTATTCAAGTCATAACCCATCTTCTGAATAAGTTGTTTGCTTGAGCAGTATAATGGTAGAGTTGCATCCTACCATTATTGTGTTCTGTTTCTGTCAAAACTAGCCTCTAAGGGTGCTCCAATCGACCGAAGATGATGGCTTCCTCTTCTTCCTTCCTTGCTGGAACTAGGAAGCAGGTGCCTTAGGAAGAGACAACTCGGCTTGCAAGATTAGCGATTGTCATTTGTGTTTGCAACATATACAGAGCATTGTGTACGAAATACTTAGTATTCCAGTGTATACAAGAGTAATTCAAATACAACTTTATGTAAATAAAATGCGAAATCTTATCCCGAGGGATTACAACATCTAAAGAATGCGCTTCAGCATTGGCGCATATGTAGTCTCCTAACTCCTCATCTGTGAGAACTAGGATTGCCATGGAAGAAGGTGGAGGAGGCTTCCGTATCACCTTGACTAACAAGGAGGCTGCAGTCGAAGGTTCCTGCGACCTTAGAGTTGTTTTTTAGGCCCTTCGGAAGAGCCTTATTTGCATAGGCTCCTGGTTAGCAGCTAATGTCGTCGTGGATGAACGAGCATGAGCCTTTCCTCGAAGTTTGATGATAAAAGGTGCTGATGTTTGGGGATGCTTTCCCCTCAATTGTACCCTCAGTAGTTCTTCGGCCATAACTGGGCTTTCTGATGCCGTATCTGCCTCGTCATCGGCATCATTAGCATCATTATCCCATGGGACTGACTTGTACAGATCACCATCTGTACAATATGCTTCGAGTCCTCGGAATGGGTCAATGTCAGCGAACTCAGTCTTGATAGTCCCGTCGCTGGCCACATACTTTATGTATTGATAGAGAGTGGAAGGCACGATCATGTATTCATGAATCCATGGTCGTCCTAATAGCATATTATAGTTTATATCTACATTAATGACATAACAGGTTAAATCCGTCTGGAGGTCGCCTATCTGGCATTTCAGTTGGATCATGCCCAAGGGTTTGCTCTTTCTAGCATTGAAACCATTGATTGTAGTGTTCGACGCAGTCAACCGATGCATATGAATCCCCAAGGTTTAGTGAAGACTCAGGGGATGATGCTGAGTGAGAAGCTATGGTCGATGTGGATGTGATTGACCTTGATGACACCAATATACCCTGAATAGTACATGGGTCTATTGTGCCGATTGTTCTTCAACAACATATCCTGTTGGATGAAAGTGATGTTGGGAATCACTTCGACCACACTTTAAAAATGTGGGCACGCAACAGGATCCTCCTTGGGCAGTTGCACCTGGGTGAGGAAGGAGCCAGCATTCTGTAAAGCTTCACTGAGGGCATCTCGAGTCTCTTTGGAGAGGCGGAAAGGCTCGAAGAGTTACAGTCGAGCTGGGCTATTGGCAAGCTGTGCCAATATATCGAAGTTGTAGGGCTTGATCGGCCCTACGATAGAGTCCTTTCTTAGAGGTTTGTCAAAGGAAACCTTCTTCTGACTCTGCTTATATACCGCTGGGGTTTAAGATGAGCCTACTTTCGATGTATCAGGTACGGTGGCCGTAACAGGTGGAGGTATTTCTTCCTCTAGAACCTAGTTATCTTCTAAATGGTGAGCCGAGCAAGTGATAACAAGAGTGTCTGTAGTCGATATAGAAACCATGCGACATGACTTGACTTTTTCTTCTTGATAGAGTGTGCTGCAGGCATCATTATGTCTGGGGCGAGATCATGGTGGATCCACATAACTTTGCCTCGTGGTATTGAAAATAGGGCGAGGCCTTGAGTATTGTCACGGAAAGGTGGAAGATTGACTACTTCTACTATTTTCCTCGGGATGGGGATGACACCGTCTTGAGCCTCTATCGTCAAAAAACTTCTAAACTAGAGGGTGGCTATATTGGCAGTGACAGGCTTTTCCTCGTAGTTGAGCAAGATGACCATGGCGTCAATCTGGCGCTGGATCTGCCTCTTCAACACATAGCAATTGCATGTTGAATGATGAACATACTGGTGGTAGTGAAAGTTTTTTGGATTGTCCACGCTTCCTACTTGATCAGGGCACTTTGGAGGCGAGAGTTGAAGCTTGCCACCCTTCGTCAACATATCGAAGAGTTCTAGTGTATCTTCGTCGTTAAAGAAGTAGATTTCTTTTGGCCTCGGTGCCTCATCCGGCTTTTGGTTTATTGACACTGAACCTTTAGAGATGTTGACGGTCATGGTTTGCTTCCCTTTACCGTCCTTGGGGATGGGGTTATTGTTAGATGAGCGCTTTTCTTTGTCTTCGAATAAGGAAAAACTGAATCCCAGCAGTTGTGCGTCCTTGGCTTTTCTCTCGGCTACATCTGCCTCAGTGATGAAAGGTGTCCACTCTATGCACGGAGCACTGTGCCATAATTTAACTGCAGGGAGCATGTTCTTGCGACATGAGTCCATAATCATAGGTTCGGGCACACCAGGTGGTAGCCTCAGAGCCGCCTGGCGGAAGCGCTCAATATAAGAAAGTACATGCTATTTCTCTTTATGAACAATGTTCATGAGAGTGGACATTGTCATGTCCATTCCTCTTTCATAGAATCGAGCAAGGAAGAGACGCTTCTAATCATAGAATGATAAAATGCAATTATCGGGGTGATTGTAAAACCATTCATAGGCGTTGTAGAAGCATGGAAAAGAATAAAGAAGGATCCATGCGGCCAGAAAGCCGCCTGCGGCTCAGAGAGTTCATGCGGCTCAAGTATCCATGCGGCTCGAGCGTCTATGCAGCTCAAATAAGTCTCATGCGGTTCAAAGAGGAGCCACGTGGCCTACAAATAGCTCTCTCATTTTTGCATTAAATGCCTTGACGGCTGACAGCTTTGACGAAGTGACAGTTCTGACACGAAGATATCATTATGACTCCCTCATAATGATGGACTCCTTGGGAAGCGAAGAAAATCTCTGACACAATCTCCCGAGAATCAGAAATTGTCATGCGGCTTTGACACGTGGACAGTTGTATGTGGCCCAAGCGGAGACTCTCCCATGCGGCTCACGAAGACTAGCCCCATGCGGCTCACGAAGACCAGCCCCATGCGGCTCACGAAGACCAGCCCTATGCGGCTCACGAAGACCAGCCCCATGCGGCTCACAAAGACCAGCCCTATGCGGCTCACGAAGACCAGCCCCATGCGGCTCACAAAGACCACCCCCATGCGGTTCAAGAAGATTAGTTCCATGCGGCTCACAAAGGCCATCTCCATGCGGTTCACTCATACTCATGCGGCTCAAATCGTTACCATGCGGTCAAAATGTTCAGGGGGGCACTCTTAGGCAGCCTTGACACGTGTCCAGCCTTATGCGGCCTAACTTTCCTGCGGCTCAAATTTCTGCTGTTATGACACGTGGCATGATAGCAGGGCACGTGGCATCTGATTGATCGAAATCTCTCAACAAATCCTAATAAAATATTGGGATAAATTCAGATCATTTGCAAATAAGCTAATTAAAGACACGTGTCGAGGAATCCGAAGTTGGCATGACAAATCAGGAGGACTTAGGTCAATCAGCATTAATTATCCACAAAAGATTTGATGCAATTACATTTATTGCTCAAATCTCGATGAACGGCCCAGATTTAATGATCCTTAGCCGCCGACTTTCAAGAATGGGCAATCATTGTAAACCCTAATGAGGCCCCCACTCTTATAAATAGCAGGGTTCCATTCCCTTAAAAATATATACGGAGATACACACACATATACACAGAGACAGATACAGAGAGAGATACAGAGACAGACGCACAAAGAGACATAGAGAGCCAGAGAGCCTGAAGAGAGAGCATTTCTTCATCAACGCCCGTCAGTTCATCTACAGAGTCCAAAAGCTGCACCTGATCATCCTAGGAGTAAGGCAGAGCGGCCGTCACTTTCTCGAGCCTCTATCATAACCCTCCAGAATCTAAAATAAACAATTGTACTTAGATTGCTGTACCTAGGTTTTCGTCCCTAGGCTTTCTTTGTACAAGCGAGTTTGTATTGTGAAGTAAAAGTCCAGTCCTCCGATAATTGTTCTGTCCTTTTATATTTCATGGCAAACACGATGGCGACTCTGCTAGGGACAAACTTCTCCATGGCTGAGGAGTTGATGACGCAATCGGATGCAGCCAAACTGGACTCCACGCAACAGAAGATGGTCGTCCGCTTCGACCAACAGGCGTTTCAAGAAATGCTCTCTGAAGGAAGTGCTGACCCGATCTAGAAGCGAACCCGCACAAAGAAAGCTCGCTGCGAGTGGAGACCAAAATTATTTGCTCCTCCACAAGCTCTGGACGGGGTACTCTCTGCTACCCAAGACGGCAAAGACGACTCTCATACGGCTCCACTTCGAACCGTAGTGCACCCTGCTGTTCCCAAGTCCGACAGAGAAAAGTACTACGATGCTGGACTTGTAGGGACAAAGAGCGACTCTATGCGCCCCAAGAAGAAGCCGAACACTCTTGTGGCAAAATCTGCGAACCACATGCAGGAGGCCCATGCGGGTGAATCTGCCAGCCGCATGAAGAAAGTCTATGCGGCCAGATCATCCAGCCGCATGAAGAAAACTCATGCCGCTGAGACTCCCAGCCGGATGAAGAAAGCCTATGCGGCTACGTCTGCCAGCCGCATGAAGATTGTTGATGGTAGCCGCATAACGCCTACCCCGTGTGGCTCTGTCTTCGACCGCCTATCTTATGGTCCTGATCTCTTGTGCTCCCAAGAAGATATGTCTGACTCTCTCCAGCATCACCTAGACTCTTCCTACTATGTGCCCTTACGCACTAGAGCGAAGAAGTCTAGGGCAGCGCGAGCCTGGCAAGCTCGGTCCGCTGATCCGGTCTCTGACCATCCGACCGTTCCGCATACCGTTATGCGGGCCTCAGACGGGAAGTTGTACAGAACCGCTCGAGTCCAGCCCCCGACGGAAAATGGACAGAGAGGTTCGCAAAAGTCTTCCAAAATCCAGGGAGCGAACATGGTCGATCCAGACCCATCTGACTTGCGTGAGGCCATCCTCCATAAACGCAAGAAAAGAGAAAATACATTGGGGTGCAAAGAGTCCTCCTACGGACGTCACTGCACCCAAGTCATCGTCAATTGCTGCTGTAATAATGCGACGGTGCGAGAAGACCGGCAGTCCATCTTTTAAAGATTGCAACAACCGTCTTCAGAAGACGAGGCACTTCCCGTCGTCTCCTGCAACTCTACTCAGAAAGTCCCCACTGATGGGAGAGGGAAGAAAACAAATGTTCCCAGCCCGAAGGTTTCAACCACTTTGACTAAAAGACTGTCGTCTAAGCGGGTGCCCACCACCGAAGTTTTCTAAGGTACTCGTTCTAAGACGAAATCTGCTACAGTAGGAGATTCGTCATCCACAACACTGGGAGTTGCTGGGACTGGGGCAGCACTCCTCCGAACCTCCACGACAATCCGATGTTCCAAGAAGACGAGTCAGGGGAGGCAACTCTCCCATCAGATGCAGCAAATCCTGACGTCCCGGAGGACGTCCACAACTCCCAAGACGAGGTGAACTCGGAGACTGGCGGTACTGTTCTTTCTGAGTCCGAACCAGAAGAGAACATTCCCATATACCTCGATGACTTATCATTACAAGGGTATGATTCGGAGGACGCTTCCTCCACCGCTCCGTCCATCTCTCCTCATGTAAAGACGGTGTTCATGATAGACAGCAGCCAAGGTGGCTCCAGTGATCGCCAACGCATCGACACTCTGGAGGCCATACTACTTGCCTTGGTCAAGTTTGTCGACGAGATCAAAGCGGCCCTTCCAACTCTGCAAGGAGGGACGCCTGGCCAAACAAGCGCGGGTCCTGCGGTCAATGCGGACTCGAATTCGGCGGCACCAAACCCGGGCAACAATCCTCCTGAAACAATTGCCCCCACTGCCGTGGATGAGGCCCGAGAAGCAAGAAGAGAGGTCCAGGAGCTCCGAGCCATGTTTTACGCTCGAGAAAACTCTCAAGACCTCAAAGTACGGTAACAGTACCCTGCTGCATGGAGGGATGTCCCCTTTCCGCCAAGATATAAGCCGTTCAATATCAATCCCTATGATGGTAATGTGGGAACAAAATCGTAAAGAAGAATACTCTAGAGGGGGTTGAATAGAGTTGGCAGCGGAATAATGCTAATTCAAAAATGTTAGCAGCAAGATCACAGAATAATAATCACAACTAAATAATGTAAATGCAGAGATAAGAAAGCAAACGCAAAGACAGCGATGTATACTGGTTTCCCTCTGTTGAAGACTAATCCAGTCGGCAGAACTCTTGCTACCAGTTGAATCCACTATTGGCAAAATTACAAGTTTTCTTACGAAGTCCTTGCAACTTCTACAACGCGAGCTTTGATACGAAGAACTCGTCCAACTTCAATTTTGAAGAGTTGAATCTTCTATCAAGCCTCTAATTACAATCACTCTGAAACTTCTAGACTGCACTGCACTGGCAAATCGACTAGAGGATTGTAATTGGCTTGGGATCTGAAATTTGAAGCTCGAGAAAAACTCTTTGGAAGACTGAAAGCTTTTTAGAAGAGAGAAGATTGAAAGTGAATGAGTGTGTTGAAATGATCGAAATACTTCTCTATTTATAGGAATTCCAAAGACAGAATTCTGGCAGAATTCGGGCAGAATTTGGGCAGAACTCGATGAGGAAATTCCGGTCAAATCCGCAACTACAGGAGGACCAAGTTCCAAAGAATTCAAAAATCAAAACGGCCACTAACCGAACTCTGGCCGAACTCTGGCCGAGTTCTGTCAGGGTTAGGTTAGGTTTTTAAAATTAGTTTTTGGGGATTTTTGAAAACCTTCTTGAAAACCTTTTTGAAGCTTTTGTTAATATGAATGTTTTTCAAAACTAAAGATATTTTAAAAATATTTTGAAATCATTTTGGAATAGCCTATTTACCAGTACGAATCGGTGTACAACGTATTCCTAGACTCAATAAAATGAAAAATACATTGCTCAAAGAAATACAGACTCGAACAGGCAAACATTGCTTCGGTCTTGAACTGTGTAGATAGTTGTTCTTGATCATGTCCATGAGTCCGAGATATCCTGACTAGCTTCATATATCCTGACAGAGTTTGATCAATTATTAAAATCAGTTTGACCATATGACCAATGGGCCAACAATCTCCCCCATTTTGATAATTGACAAACTATGAATGATATAACATCTTTGCTTGGAATAAAAATCAAAAATAGTAAAATTGTTCATATTCCTGTATTTTTTAAAAAAAGAATGTTAGATCATTTATTTTCTCCCCCGTTGTCACTTAGCAAAATCATTGCAAAAGAGAAAAACTTCCCCGCAACCAATGCATAAGTAACAAACAGTGAAGAAACACAAAACAAAAAATATAAAAAATTATGACAGATAGTAGAGACAGTAAAAAATAATAATAACATCACAGGCATGTATTTGTCTCAGGCAGTTTATAACAGAGAATTATTTCACAGGCAGTTTAAAGAAGCATATAAAGATGCTATAAATAAGTAAATAAACTGATGTGAAACATAAACTACGCATCTCATAAAGATAAAAAGATGTCCAAGAGACATAAAAATATCCAGTACAAGTCCTCAAAAGAAATACTGATAATCAAGTCTAAAGACAAAACTTGGAATGTCAGAGCATTTCCAAGTATACAGTAGAAAATTTCTCGGTCTCAAAAATGAACTAATATATCACAACTCCTTATCATCATCATCATCATCAGCATGACCGGCATGTCCAGAAGGACCAGCTACAGAGGTACCAGCTCCAGAAGGGTGAGGAGGAGCGCCAGTGTAAAACTCACCGAGATAGTCTCAAGGAGCACGGTCAGAACGGTACCAATCATATGCGTTACCGGGCTGAAAGTAGGCATGAACAGCCTCATCCTCACAGCGGTAACCAGAGAAGGCTGGATCTCTAGGAATAGAATCGGCAGAATGTCCAGTCTGGCGAATCGGAGATCAGCGAGAGAATTCGCTATCGCCTGATAACGAGTGACATCGCGAAACTCACGCTCGCGAGCCATATCCGTCATCGAGACGTGCAAATCCGAAAGGTGCTGGTGTATGCCCTCAAAAGTCATGGCATACTGCTGAGTAGGTGGAGGAGGTGGAGCAGTAGAAGGAACAGTAGGAGGAGCAGCAGTAGTCATACTACGACGAGATAATTTCAGAAACTTGGGCTCAGGGTCTTGAGTACAGGTTGATAAATCAATATCGAAACGCTTGAAGATGCGTGGAAGAATCATCGCATAAGAGATATTTCTATCTCTTGTACGACAACGTCCCATCATCTGGATAATGGTCTTAGGGGCAGAAAATGGAATCCCCTAAAGAATATGATACATAGCAGATAATTGAAGAGATGTCACATCATCATTTGAAGTAGACTTAGGAAGGATAGTGGAGTAGATGATGCGGTGCAATTCATAATTAAACAAGTTCAAGTTGTTTGCCTTGAACTTTCCAGAGCGAACTCGATTAGGTGCACAGAGTTCCGCTTTAAAACTAGTAAGTGTCGTGCCGTCGGGGAATTCAAATTCAGTGATATCAACAAGCGGTTCACCTTCGTTGGGAATACCAAGGATTTCTGCTAAGAGGACATCATTGAAATTGATATCTAATCCTCCAACGCGAGTACTTACGTCAAACGTGTTTAATATGATATTGCAGTAGAACAGTCTAATGGCATTAGTTGCTACTGGGAAACAAAGTTTAACAAAATATTGTAACCCTAATACCTCAAAATAAGGGCGATGTTTTGGAAACACAGTCCACTTGATAGGAGCGCCTGTGCATATGGATCTTATGGAGAAGTCTCCATACCACAGTAGAGCTTGATCTAGGGTTTGAAAGTAAAATCCGTCGAACGCGCCATCGCTAGATTGGACTGGCAAAAAGATGGAATCCGTGGATTGATTCGAAGATGAACCTTCCTCACTAGGATTGGTTGTCTTCTTCCTCTTGAAGTGATTGAATCCCTTAGGTGCCATTTGTGCAATAAAATTAAATATGCACAAAATTGAAAGGAGGGGAAATACGAAGTTATACCTCCCGAGATTCGAATATGTTGTAGAGAACAACGAACTTCGTACGAATCCAATGTTTAGATTAATTTCACCACGTGGATTGGAAGAGAAGGAGTGGTGAAGAACTAGGGTTTAGGGCTTTTTCGTGCGGCTGCTGTGCTGTGATGGTGGATTTAGAAGCAATAAAGAAGAAAGGCTCTCGGGTTCTGGTTATATAACCTGATACCCTAACCGAACTCGGGCCGAATTCGGTCCGATGTCTGGCCGAATTCGCCTGGGGTTAGTTTGGAACACTTTCTTTTTCATTGGCTCATTTCAAATATTTAATTCAAAGATTAGTAATTTTGACATTCAATTAATATAATTAATGTTATTTTATAAATTAAATTTTATTACACAGCGACTGTTTCAGATTAGCTGTAGGAGTATTGTCCCAGCTGGCGGAGGTTCACCGGGGAACTCTTAAATACCGCTTCGCTTCAACCGTAGTTGTAGTGACAGACAGACTCTTTATTGGCTTGTCTCTAATACAGTTTTTGAATATTGAAATAAAATCATAAAATAAAATTAATTAACATTATTGACGTCCAAAATTCCTAATTCTCGACGTAAATAATTGAAACGATCTTCTGCTAGAAGTTTTGTGAAAATATCAGCCAATTGATTCTCAGTATCTATGTACACAAGGTCAATATCTCCATTTTGATGATGATATCTAAGAAAATGATGTCGGATCTCGATATGCTTAGTACGAGAATGACATATTGGATTCTTAGTCAAATTAATAGTGCTCGTATTATCACAGAAAATGGGAATGTGTGAGTAAAATAAATCATAGTCTTCTAAGGTTTGTTTCATCCATAAAATCTGAGCACAACAACGTCCTGCGGCGATATACTCAGCCTCTGTTGTTGATAGGGCTACAGAATTTTGCTTTTTACTAAACCATGAGACTAAAGCCTTACCTAAGAAATAACATGTGCTACTTGTACTTTTTCTATCAACTTTGCATCCAGCAAAGTCTGCATCCGAGTAACCAATAAGGTCAAAGGACTTAGTTTTGGGATACGATAAGCGAACAAAAGAAGTGCCCTTAAGGTACCGAAAGATATGCTTAACTGCGCACAGATGTGATTCTTTTAGATTAGCTTGAAAACGTGCACACAGGCAAACACTAAACATAATATCTGGACGACTAGCAGTTAAATAAAGTAAACTACCGATCATACCTCGATACTTACGTGTGTCGACCGGCTTGCCTTGTTTATTAATATCAAGTTTTTTGAAGTTGCCATCGGAGTGGCAATAGGTTTGACATTGTCCAGATCAAACTTCTTTAGCAAATCTTTTGTGTACTTGGCTTGATTTATGAATGTCCTATTATCAGTTTGTTTGATTTGCAGTCCGAGAAAGAATTTCAGCTCTTCCATCATGCTCATCTCAAACTCATTCTGCATACACTTAGAGAATTCTTAACACAGAGATTCATCAGTAGATCCAAATATAATATCATCAACATAGACTTGTATCAAAAGAAGCTTGCCATTAAAAGACTTAATAAAAAGTGTAGTGTCAACCTTGCCTTTTGAAAAACCATTGTCAAGTAGGAAAGATCTTAGACGATCATACCAAGCACGAGGGGCTTTTTTTAATTCGTACAAAGCTTTCTTCAACTTGAAAACATGATCAGGGTTTTTAAAATCTGTGAAACCCGGAGGTTGTGCTACAAAAACTTCTTCTTTTATAAAACCATTTAAAAATGCACTCTTGACATCCATTTGAAATAATTTGAAATTATGAAAACATGCAAATGCACATAACATACGAATGGATTCTAATCTCACAACTGGGGCATAAGTCTCATCGTAGTCGATACCTTCTTCCTGATTGTATCCTTGAGCTACGAGTCGAGCCTTATTTCGAGTCACTAAACCATTCTCATTCAGTTTATTTCGGAATACCCAACGGGTGCCAATGGCCGGATGATCAATAAGCTTGGGAACAAGTTCCCAAACTTGACTCCGTTCAAATTGGTTTAATTCCTCTCGCATAGCATCTATCCAAAAACTATCACTACATGCTTCATCAATAGCTTTGGGTTCTAGCTATGAAATGAATGCAACACTAGAAACAATATCTCTACTGGATGTACGAGTACTTACACCTTTGGTAATATCACTAATTACCAAATCCTTTGGATGATCAGCCGTAAATTTTAATCTTTTCGACAGACTCTGAAGGTAGCTGGTTCCTAGATCTTCTCTAGGAGGATCAGCTAGTGCCGAGCTTGGTTGAGAATCAGCTGTTGTTGAGCTTGGTACAGTTAGATCTTTGTCATTGTCATCGATAGTCATTTGATTCAGTTCATCAAAAGTGACGTTGATTGACTCTTCGATGATCATGGTTCGTTTGTTGAAGACTCTGTATCCTTTGCTCTTGGCCGCATAACCTAAAAATATACCTTCATCGGCCTTTTCGTCAAACTTTTCCAAATTATCTTTTGTATTAAGAATAAAGACTTACAACCAAATATTCTAAAATATGAAACTGATGGAATTCTATCAAACCATAACTCAAATGGAGTCTTCTTCGATTTGGGTCGAATTAGAACTCTATTGAGAATAAAACAAGTTGTATTGACAGCTTCACCCCAGAAATATTTGGGTAGACTAAACTAGTTTAACATTACTCTGGCCATTTCGGATAGAGTTCTGTTCTTACGTTCCATAACTCCATTTTGTTGTGGAGTCATAGGGCAGGAGAACTCGTGTACAAAACCTTGTGTGTCACAAAATTGCTCAAACTCTGCATTCTCGAATAAGCCACCATGATCGCTTCTAATACGAGTGATCATATAACCTTTTTCATTCTGTACTTTCTTGCAAAAGATGACAAATTCGGATAATGCATCATTCTTGCGTGTCAATAAGTATACCCACGTGTATCTAGAGTAATCATCTACAATTACAAAAGCATAAAGCTTACCTCCGAGGCTAATAACTCTGCTAGGACCAAATAAGTCCATATGTAGCAATTGTAGAGGTCTAGTAGTATATACTGCGTTTACTGACTTGAATGTGGATCTGGTAGCTTTGTTCTTCTCACATTGGCTGTAAGCCGAATCCTTCTTGAATGTTATGTCCGGTAAACCGCGTACAAGCTTCTTTGTGGATAATCCTGAGATTGTATCCATATTTGCGTGACCGAGTCTCATGTGCCACAGATGACTCTCATCACTTTTAGTCATTAAGTATCTACCTGAAATGTTAGTTTCTTCCAACAAATAGAAAACATATATGTTGTCTTCCCTGATACCTTCAAAGATAGTACTACCTGTTGAGCTATCAACTATAGTACATTTGTCTTTGCCAAAGTTGATGCCATAACCATGATCACCTAGATGACTTACGCTCAGTAGATTATGTTTCAACTCGGTAACCAGACAGACATCCTTAATCACCGGATAGGGAGACTTATCAACATCACCGATACCAATGATATACCCTTTCAAGTTATTACCGAAGGAAACATAACCTTCCTTCTTCTTCTTCGACAATGTTCCAAATAATGTAGCGTCACCGGTCATATGCCGTGAACAACCGCTGTCGAGGATCCATTTGCTTTTAGCATGTGAAAGGTGTTCCACCTACAAAATAGTTTGCAGATAAAACTCTTGGTACCCATTTCTTGTAGGGTCCTGAAATGTTAGCTTTTGGTATCCATGTATAAATATTTAAATCAACAAGCTTTCTGATTCAACATACAGAAGAAATATGACCAATGTGGCCAGAATAATGACATTGTGCATGTTTAGTGTTGAAAGCTGAGTGATGTGCACGGTTGGTAGGTTTAGGTTTTCTAGTATAGAAGAAAGCATACCTATAATCCTGTTTGGGCTTAACCTTTTGGGGTAAAGGTTTGATATGGTTAGGTATGACAGTGTTTGGCTTGGGAATGTTCCAATTTTTCGGTAAGTGACACGTGTTAGGGTAGGAAGCAGCAGTCTCAGGCTATTTTTCTAACCTAATTTCTAATCTTTTGGAAGTATTGTACAACTTAGTATAATCAGAAGTGAGTGCTTCCATTCTGATTTGTGCACTTTGAAGACTTTTCTTCTCTTTAGAAAGTTCTTCTTTCAGTTGGTCAATAACCTTGTCTTTCTTTTCAGATGACTTGGTAGTCTCGTGTAATAAGAGCTTAATAGAGGAAAGCTCACCAGACTCACTAACATTATTTCTAACCTCAGCTAGTAGGTCGGTAAGTCTTCATATTTTACCTTTGTACTCTTTGAGTACCTTCTTAGAGGATATTTGCTATGCAGTTTCCTGTAATCACTTATCAGTTCACTGAAGGCATCTCATAATTGCTCAAAGGTAAAGTCATCATATGTATCAACTACAGGTTCAGTAGGTACCTGATCGGATGCCATAAAGCATACGTTTGCAGCGTCTTCTGATTGTTCATCTTCTGAATTGCTGGTTTCACTTTCATGCCATATGCTGGTGTTGGCATATCTCCGAGATGTTGATCTCTTCAGGTTCCCTTTTTTATACCTGTTGCTCTTCTTGCTTGATGATGAGTTTGTAGGACAATCCTTCTTCATGTGTCCCTTCTTCTTGCAGCCATAGCAGACAGCATCATCTTGATACCAGTTGTTGCTGCTATTGTTTTCTTTGGCTTTCTTCTCATATCTCATGAATCTTTTAAATTTCCTTGCTAGGAGTGCTTGATCTTCAGCATCAGATTTACTGCTGTCTGAATCACCTTCAGCAGCTTTTCTGTGCTGAGCCTTGAAAGCGATCGACTTCTCCTTTGGTGCAGGCTCTTCAAAATCTTGTAGCTCCAATTCATGAGTGAGTAGCTTACCCATGAGTACTTCGAGTGTCATGGTAGTGAGGTCGTTTCCTTCAATGATTGCAGTAGCCTTCGAAATCCAGTTCTTTGTAAGTGCTCGCAGGAGTTTGCGAATGTTTTTATGGTTACTGTAATCTTTGCCTAGGGAGAACAAAGGATTTACAATATCCAAGAATCTTTCAAACATCTGAGTAACTGTTTCGTTGGGCTTCATCTTGAACACCTCATACTCTTGAGTAAGTCTGCTGACTTTTGATTCTTTGACTTGAGTCGTGCCTTCATGTGTGACTTCAAGGAGCTTCCATACTTTATTAGCTGTTGTACAGATAGACACCCTGTTAAATTTAGTTCTGTCTAAAGCACAAAATAAAGCGTTAATAGCACGTGCGTCAAGACTGGCCTTTTTTTTTCTTCCTCTGTATATCTGTTATGGGGTTTTTCAATTAAAACTCCATCAACATTTATACGAGGTGGCTTTTGATAGCCATCAATAACAATAGACCATAAATTAAAGTCAAGTGATTTCAAGAAGAAACTCATCCGTGTTTTCCAATAGGTATAATTCGTACCATCAAACAATGGAGGTCTGTTTGTGGCATGGCCTTCACTTGTGAATTTCACAGTTGTCATGTGTTGTGCCGTGATCTATATAACAATTAATTAAATAAATAATTATAATGTTACCTTGCTTTACCTGTAACACCCGCTCTGATACCAATTATAGGAACGAAATCGTAAAGCAGAATACTCGAGAGAGGGGGTGAATAGAGTTGGCAGCGGAATAATGCTAATTCAAAAATGTTAGCCGCAAGATCACAGAATAATAATCACAACTAAATAATATAAAGGCAGAGATAAGAAAGCAAACGCAAAAACAGCGATGTATACTAGTTTCCCTCTGTTGAGGACTAATCCAGTCGGTAGAACTCTTGCTACCAGTTTAATCCACTATTGGCAAGACTGCAAGTTTTCTTACGAAGTCCTTGCAACTTCTATAACGCGAGCTTTGATACGAAGAACTCGTCCAACTTCAATTTTGAAGAGTTGAATCTTCTATCAAGCCTCTGATTACGATCACTTTGAAACTTCTAGACCGCACCGCACTGGCAAATTGACTAGAGGATTGTAATTGGCTTGGGATCTGAAATTTGAAGCTCGAGAAAAACTCTTTGGAAGACTGAAAGCTTTTAAGAAGAGAGAAGATTGAAAGTAAATGAGTGTGTTGAAATGATCAAAATTCTTCTCTATTTATAGGAATTCCAAAGACAAAATTTTGGTAGAATTCGGGCAGAATTCGGGCAGAACTCGATGAGGAAATCTCGGTCAAATCCGCAACTGCAGGAGGACCAAGTTCCAAAGAATTCAAAAATTATAACGGCCACTAACCGAACTCTGGCTGAACTCTGGCTGAACTTTGGCCGAGTTCTGTCAGGGTTAGGTTAGGTTTTTAAAATTAGTTTTTGGGAATTTTTGAAAACCTTTTTGAAAACCTTTTTGAAGCTTTTGTTAATATGAATGTTTTTCAAAACTAAGAATATTTTAAAAACATTTTGAAATCATTTTGGAATAGCCTATTTGCCAGTACGACTCGGTGTACAACGTATTCCTAGACTCAATAAAATAAAAAATACATTGCTCAATGAAATACAGACTCGAACAGGCAAACATTGCTTCGGTCTTGAACTGTGTAGATTGTTGTTCTTGATCATGTCCAAGAGTCCAAGATATCCTGACTACCTTCATATATCCAGACAGAGTTTGATAAATTATTAAAATTAGTTTAACCATATGACCAATGGGCCAACAGGCAAGACCTCAGCAAGTCGGTACATCACTTACTTCGAGGTCAACACTGACCATCTGTCCCATGACGATGCCATTCTCATACGATTATTCATCGGGTCATTGGAAGGGGTCGCCTTCGACTGGTATCGTAACCTGCCAGACAACAGCATCCACTCCTTCGCCGGCTTCAAGCGCATGTTCTTGGAGAGATTTTACGAAGTAGGACAGGACATCACAATGTCCACCCTCATGGACATCGTTCAAGGAGAGAAAGAGCTAACAAGGAACTATATCGAGCGGTTTTGCCAAACCGCAATGAAGCTGCCGTCCGGAAATCCGGATTCCTCCTTGATTGAAATTTGCCGAAAGAGATTGCTCCTAACAATCAGTCTCTGGATGGACGAAAGTCAATTCAAGGACTGGAAGATGTTCATCATCAGTGCCACAAGCGCCGAAGAACGATTGAAGAAGGCTCGCCAATTGGGATTACACATCTCGGACGGAGAGAACAAGGGCAAACGTCCTAATACCAACAACGACAATGGGGGTAGCCCTTCCAACAATCGGGACAGCAGGGGTAAGCAGGCTATGGTGGCCGACGCAGCATAGAAACCTGAGCCAAAGCCGACAGACAAATAATGGTCGCAAATTACTTACTCCTTCAAAGACGGTCACGTCAAGCCCATCTTGAACATGCTCATACAAGGAGACAGAATTCAGCTTCCTCCACCAAGACGGGAACCGCGGCAGGCAGACATAGAGAAACCAAAGTACTGCCATTACCATCGCTACGTCCACCATGCCACACATGACTGCTACCAACTAAAACGATACATCCAAAATCTCATCGATTCGAACGCTCTGGCCATCGACTTCGAGGAGGTAACAGTGGCAGCCAATATGGTGTCTGTACAATTTGGCAGCTTCCCTCCGACGGAAACTCAAGACGGTGTGGTCCCCATCCCTCTAGCGACAATGGAGATTGCTAATCTTCCACCTCCCCGAGAGCAGGCTGCTGGTCTAGTGCCTCTTACCACATCACGAGGGAAAGTCATGTGGGTCCATCCAGACTTGGTATCAGAAGTAACTCAGTCCACACCACCTTCCATTTTCAAGAAGAAGAGTGGAAAAGTCAGGTCCTGCCGCACAATCTCGACAAATATCGAAGAAGCTACAGCCGTCGTCACTCGGTCTGGGGCCCAATCCAAACCTGTGGCTGACAACTCGGCTGAAGATCATCAGCCCGCTACAACCGACGCTCCAGGACCGGCTCAGCTTCCGACGACCGACAAGCCTAGGCCGAAGGAGACTCGCTTTGACAAATCCCTCCGAAAAGAGGTACCGCAGGGGCTGGAGAAGCCCTACAACTTCGACATCTTAGCACAATTGGCTAATACACCGGCCAAGTTGTCATTATATGAGCTTCTGAGACTCTTAAAGGATGTTCGTGCGGCTTTGAGCGATGCACTCCAAAATGCCGACGCATACCTGGCTCAGGTCAACCTCACGGGAGAGAACCCGCCTACAAATCTCCAAGACAGTGCCTGTACGGAAGCAATACCCAAGATTGTCTTCACTCCGCAAGACATGCTCATCAAAACCAACGTACACGATCGTCCACTATACTACACTGGATACATTGGCGACGTAAAGGTGGATCGGATGCACATTGATCGTAGCTCTTTCATAAGCATTATCCCGAAGGGTCTGCTACATCATCTCTGCATCCCAATGCATCGCCTGACGCCTATAAGCACCGCCATCAGCGGTTTTAATTCGGGCAGGAGCTACCCAATTGGAAAGATTCGTCTGAAGTGTCAGATTGGCGATCTCTAATCAGAAGTCACCTGCTACGTCATAGATACCAACACTTCTTAGAACATCCTCTTGGGGCTCCCGTTGATACACGATTATATGATCGTGCCTTCCACTCTGCAACAGTGCTTCAAATATGTCGACAAATACGGCTTCGTGAGGACAGAATTTGCTGATATTGATCCTTTTAAAGGGGTCGAATCCTATTACTCAGACTCTTGCCTATAAGAGAAGTCGAAGAGGCACCTTGAAAAAGGAGATGTGCAAGCTCGTACCGAGATAGCCACAGGATCAGAAGAACCTCTGACGATCCACTTCCAAGCCCGCAAACCTGGCAAGTCCACACCCCTTACAACCACTCTGCGTAAGGACGCAATCAGCCTCTCGGCACATGAAGAGCAGATGATAATTCGGCAACCAAGGTCTAGCCAAGTGCCAAGATCCACAATGGAGCCACTGACAATCAGGCTGCCGAGAGTCGGCCAGCCGCAAACGGGGAAGCTCAATCCCTCCGACAAGCCAATGACGATACGCCTGTCCAAGAAGAGTCGTCACCCCGATACAAGGTCTGGGACTTCTAGCGAACCAACCACTCCCCGCCCAGCATCGAGTACCAAGCTGGGGGTCGCTAGTCTGCCAACAACTCCACGCTCTGCTCCACCAGCTGAACCCTTGACGATCAAGCTACCCATGTCGTCCTCTCAGTCTTCGTTTATACAGGGGGTAGCCGAAGAGGAACCGGAGTTAGCCAAGTATGTGGCTGCCCACACTGATGTTCCCTCCGTAGATGATGTAATCCCCCTAGAAAAGATACCTTACTTCATAAATAAAGGGCTATCTTTGAACTACCTCGAGCTCAATAAGCTATGTACAATGTATGCTATGGAACACGGTATAGGCACTCACCTACACATAGGTGACAAATGTGTACACCGTAATCCAGCTTGCTCCAGCGGAAGACGCTTACTGCATAATCGAGGGAGGGGACCATCCAATCATCTTCGGCCGGAAGGACGACTCGCATCCCTTCACCATAGAAGAAATCGACCTTGGATCAGATGCCGGGAGACTGCCTCTGTATCTTTATAGCCCTTAATCCAAATATCTATTGCAGAAACAGGGGTATGATCTGGAGACGACGCCAGGCTTGAACTACGGTACTGGACGACGATTACCTTTGAAGCCACCGGTCCCGGCCGACAAACCACGGGACTACTATAGCAAGACTCGATATGGATTAGGGTATGTTACACCCACAATGACCCCTGAAAGCTCAGATGAAGAATGTGATTGGCATTCATATTCAACCGGGTCACCAACTTCTGATTCGGATACCAGCATCGGAGATGTATTCAGACAAGTCCTGTCAGTCAACATGGCATTCGTCGACGCTTATGAAGAAGATGAAGATATCCCTGAAATCCTCGAGTTAAAGCCGTGGGCCCAACGGTTGGATGCACAATGGAAAAATTAGTTCGAACAGATAGAACCTCCTACTGAAGATGAGGTCATATAAGTGGATCTCGGCAGCGAATCTTCTCCAAAACCGATCTTCGTCAGTAAAAGCCTAACAGACGAAGAGCGAGAATCGCTGCTGGAACTTGTCAAAGAATATATTGATGTGTTCGCCTAGAGTTATGAAGACATGCCTGGATTAAATCCCGATATTGCTCTTCATAAACTCAACATCTGGCCGGATGCTAAGCCAGTCAAGCAACAACAGCGACACTTCCGTCCGGGCATCATGGATGCGATCGAAGCCGAAGTCAACAAACTGATAGCCAGCTGCTTCATTTGTGAGGAGCAACATCCTGACTGGGTCGCCAACATAGTTCCCGTCCTCAAGAAGAATGGAAAGATTCGAATCTGCATCGACTTCTCCAATATGAACGAGGCATGTCCCAACGACGAATTCCTACTCCCTATCACGGACATCATGATTGACAATACATGCGGCTTCGAATGTATGTCATTCATGGATGGCTTCTCGGGGTACACCTAAATCAAGATGTCTCCTAACGACGAAAAGCATACATCATTCCGAACACCAATTGGCACATACTGCTACACAGTCATGTCTTTCGGTTTAAAGAATATCGGTGCCACATATCAAAGAGACATGAGCATCATCTTCAGAGACCACTTACGCAAGACGGTAGAGTGCCATGTTGATGACATTGCCGTCAAGAGTCGCTGTAAGGAAGACCATCTACAGGATCTGAATACGGTATTCGACATGATGCCAACACACAATCTGAAAATGAACCCTACGAAGTCCTCCCTGGGCGTATCCAGCGGGAAGTTCTTGGGTTTCATCATCACCGCCCAGGATATCCATGTAGATCCTGAGAAGACAAAGGCAATTATGGAGATGGGTCCCCCGAGAAATCTCTGTGAACTCAGAGGCCTCCAAGGGAGGCTAGCTTACATCAGGAGGTTCATTTCTAACCTCTCCGGGCGATGTTGACCATTCACCCATCTCATGAAAAAAGGCGTCTCATTCTTATGGGACGAAGAATGTCAGCGGGCCTTCGACAGCATCAAAGAATATTTGTCGAACCCTCCAGTCCTGGTGGCCCCGGTTGCTGGGAAATAATTCCTGCTCTATGTACGAGCAATAGAGCATTCCCTCGAAGCTCTGCTGGCACAAAACAAAGATGCAGGCCACGAACAAGCCATATATTACCTCAGTTGAATGATGATTGGGCCAGAGCACCGATACACCGTTGTGGAGAAGGAATGCCTCGCCCTGGTGTTCGCCATTCAGAAGATGCGATACTATGTCACTGGACAAACCATACATGTGATCTCACGAGTCAACCCTCTAAGTGTCCTCATGACTAAACCTGGGCACTCAGCTCTCGCCTTGCTACATGGGCAATATTGCTGTCCCCTTATCATATGATCTTTATCCTGCAAAAGGATGTTAAAGGTCAAGCCCTGGCGGACTTTTTGGCAGCACACCCGGGCTCGGAGTCATCCAGAATATATGAAGAGATCCAAGATGAGGTCGTCGACTCGTATGCAACCTCTCACGATGATATATGGCGAATGTTCTTCGACGGTGCTTCGAGAACTGGACCCAAGGACAACATCGTCGTCGGAGTCGGGGTGGTGTTGGTTTCTCCTTCCGGATTAGTGATCAATCGCGCTTACTCTCTCACAGAACCCTGCTCTAACAATGTGGCCGAGTACAACGCTCTGGTCATTGGCCTCCAACTTGCAAGAGAGTTGGGGGTAGACTATCTTGAAGCATACGACGATTCTCAGTTAATCGTCAATCAGATCTGGGGCTCATACGAAGTCCGCCACGAAGACATGATCCCCTATCACCAAATAACGATCAACATCATCTCGTCGTTCGAGGGGTTCTTCATCGAGCATGTTCCCAGACTCTGAAATATCGAAGCTGATGCCTTAGCAGGCCTGGCCGCTTCCCTAGCAGTGCCAAATCATACTCATCAATCGGTGGACGTGATAGGCCACGAACTGGTCTGTCCTAAGAACAACGTTCAATTTGTGGCGAGTTATTCCGCTCAGACAATCGACGAAGTCCTAGATTGGAGACAACCATTCATTGATTTCGTAGTCTACGACATCCTGCCCGAGAACCCAAAGGAAGCTACTTCTATCAGAAGGCATTCTCTCAGATTCTTCTACGATACAGAGACGAAAATGTTGTATCGCCGATCCTATGATGGATTATTGCTTCGGTGTCTGTCAAACGCAGAAGCCAAAGAAGTCGTACGAGAAGCTCATGACGGTGTCTGTAGGGCCCATCAGCCTGGCCCTAAATTGTAAGACCGTCTTAGCCGAATAGGCTACTATTGGCCTACGATGGTGGCAGATGCGATAGACTATGCAAGAAAGTGCAAAGCTTGCCAAGTCCACGCGGACTTCATCCACCAACCATTCGAATTTCTACATACGACAGTGGCGTCCTGGCCATTCGAAGCATGGGGGATGGATATCGTTGGTCCAATCACTCCACCTTCCTCCCGAGGATATCGCTTCATACTCGCAATCACAGGTTACTTCTCCAAATGGGCAGAAGCTGTCCCGCTTGTAAAAGTAAAGACTTCAAACGTGATCAGCTTCCTTAAGCACCACGTCATCTATCGCTTTGGACTGCCCCGAAGGATTATCAACGATAATGGTCGACAGTTTGTAAGCTACTCCTTCTATCGGTTCTGCGACAAGCACCGCGTCTAGAATATTGCTTCGACGCCATACAATCCAGTAGCAAATGGGTTGGTAGAAGCATTCAACAAAACCATCATCAAGTTACTCAAGAAGTTCGTATCGTCTAACAAACGCGACTGGAATGAGAAGCTTGGTGAATGCTTATGGGCGTACCGTACCACAGTCCGAACGGCCACAGGGAACACACCATTCTCCCTGGTGAACGGGAGTGAGGCAGTTCTCCCATTGGAGACTCAAATACCCTCACTCCGTGTCGCCCTCACTTATCAACTGACGACGGATGATAACTACCGTCGCCGACTATAAGAGTTAGAGGCCTTAGATGACAAGCGCCTCCTGGCTCAGCAAAGAATCGAGCTATACCAAGTACGCATCTCTGAAGCCTTCAACAAGAAGGTTAAAATCAGAACATTCCAAATAGGCGATCTCGTTCTGGCAGTCCGAAGGCCGATGGTCATGACTCACAAGATCGTCGGCAAGTTCCAGCCAAAATGGGAAGGTCCATTTATCATCGAGGCTGTAATCTCAAACGGTGCTTACCGCCTCGCAAAGCAAAATGGAGACTTGCTCATGTTTCCCGTCAACGGCAAGTTCCAGAAGAAATATTATGTCTAAAATGGCACATTCCAGGTCAGTGAGTCATGTACCCGCTGGTGCCACTGAACTCACATCCACAATATTCCAGATTATCGAGTCACGTACCCGCTGGTGTCGCTGAACTCACATCAACAATATTCCAGGTCAGTGAGTCATGTACCCACTGGTACCGCTGAACTCACATCTATAATATTCTAGGTTAGTGAGTCATGTACCCGCTGGTGCCACTGAACTCACATCCACAATATTCCAGATTATCGAGTCACGTACCCGCTGGTGCCGCTGAACTCACATCCACAACATACCAGATTATCGAGTCACGTACCCGCTGGTGCCGCTGAACTCACATGCACAATATTTAAGATTATCGAGTCATGTACCCGCTCGTGCCGCTGAACTTACATCCCTAACATTCCAAATTATCGAGTCATGCACCCGCTGGTGCCTCTAAACTCACATTTCCGGTCACTCTTTCATATAGTAAGTCATGTATGATCATACCTCTGAACTTTCTTCCTGGAAGAGATCTCCCCTCATGATCCACTACCCGCACTTCCAGTGCACAAAAAGGGTAACCGATCCACAAATTTACAAAACAGCCATGTCCTCATTACCTCTGAGTCGTGTCACTTCCGCCAAAAACAAATCACCTCTTGTATAGAACTTCCATGTCCTTATTACCTCTGAGTTATTCTATATACCCTCCTTCATTGAGCACACTCCTATCATGTCCTCATTACCTCTGAATGTGAAGGCTCCGTCGAAGAAACCTTCATACTTGCCATGTCCTCATTACCTCTGAGTAAGTATGATGATTCCCTTTCGACTTATTATCCGTACCCACAACCGGAGTACGCCAAGGATAATAGGTCCACAAATATTCCCCGCTGAGTCCACTCCTTCTATGTTCTCATTACCTCTGAGCATGAAGACTCCACGATAAAACCTCCGTACTTACCATGTCCTCATTACCTCTGAGTAAGTATGTCGGTCCTCTCTCGTCATATTACTCGTACCCTCAACCAGGATACGCCAAGGGTAATAGGCCCACAATTGTCCTCTGTTGACCACAAATATACTCCGTTGAGTCCACTCCTGCCATGTTCTCATTACCTGTGAGCAGGAACACTCCATGGTAAAACCTCCATACTTACCATATCCTCATTACCTCTGAGTAAGTATGTCGGTCCTCTCTCATCTTATTACTCGTACCCTGAACCATGGTACGCCAAGGGTAATAGGCCCATAAATGTCCTCTGTTGACCACAAATATCCTCCGTTGAGTCCACTCCTGCGATGTCCTCATTACCTCTGAGTAGGAAGACTCCACGGTAAAACCCTCATACTTGCCATGTCCTCATTACCTCTGAGTAAGTGTGTTGGTTCCCCTCCATCCTATTATCCGTATCCTAAGTTGGGGTACGCCAAGGGTAATAGGCCCACAAATGCCCTTTGCTAAGTCTTTCAGTACTGGTCCACCATCCCTCATCATGCCCCGGAAGCTCAGCTGTTCCATGGCATTCTACATCTCGATACTTGGAACGTCTACGACCACCTTGCCGTGAAACTATTCTAAGTATCCCCAGTCAAACATGTTACCTGTACCTAAAACTAAGGTACGCCAGGGATAACAGGTCCACAAATAAGTCCCCCCATGCGGGGCAAACATCACCACGATACCACAAGCACAACAAGCAATACAAATGAAGGATAGAATGGAAAGTACTCTTTATTTGAAAGACGAAAAAAGCATTACATGTTTTGGGACCACGTCCCTCTCAAATAGAAAAGAAAAAGAAAACAGGAACAAAACCAGAAAAAGGCCGACTACAGTTCGGCATTACACAACTCCAAGAGGCGGTTTCTCACCAAGGCAGTGCCCCCCTCAAGCCTCTGTCTAGCTCGGCGCTCAGCTTCCTGAGACAACCGCTCCCCATTATCCAGATCCATGAGTGGCCGATAGTCGTCATCCAACTTCTTCAGAGCCACTTCCAAGTCAGCCGAAGCTTTATTGACATTATCAGTTTCCTGGATAATCAGCCCTTTGTCGATCCGGGCGGCCTCGAGCTCAGACTCAAAGAAAGTTAACTTCCTCTGAAGCATAAGGATCTGCTCCCGCGTGTCAGCAATCCCGCGAGAGGCAGTTGCTTCCCGAGCAGTAACGTCTTCACTCTCATGGCTCAATTGATCATATCGATCAGAAAACGTGCAGAGATCCTTCAGTATGGCTGGACTAGTTTTATCCTGAGCTGCCTTCGCCTTCTCTATAGCAGCTGTGAGGGAGCCGTGCTCCTGATCAATAGCAGCAGACAGATCAACCTGCTACAATACCTGAAACTGGGCCACCAGTTGATCAGTCTCCAGCAATTTCGATTCCAGAAGTGCAGCTACCCCTGCCCCACCAGGTAGGGCCTTAAGGATATCGATTTGACCCTGGGCACATTGTTGGGCCAAGACGAAAGAGGTCCCTCTGTCTACTGTAGCTTCTATCCCCTTTTCAAGTGACGATGAAAGCTGTCGACCACGTCCTGTAACGATTCGTCCAGGACCTCTGTAGAGGATGGCGTCAGAGAGAGCGTGGCCGACAGTATCGAAGGAGTGGTGCTAGAACTTGCCACCAGAGGGGCGACTTCTAAGCAGAACGATGCGCGGATAGCGGCTAACTCTTCCTTCGCCACCCGAAGAGCCTGGACGCTGGGCAGGGCAGAGAGGTCGACTCTGTGGGCCGCCCAAGCAGAAAAAAATACGAGGACCATTGTCCCCTACCCCGATTGTCCCATCACCGGACTTGTCGAACTCGAGCCCGCAAGAGAACTATCAAGACGAACCAGAGGGAGAGGAGGTACGCCCCTCTCCGCCAATGCCCCTTCGATAAAGTTTGTCTCAATAAGGTCCATCCTCGGCACGGGAGAGGCAGGACCTGCATGTCCACGACAATGATCAATCAACGTGACCCGAAGGATGTGATCATAGAGCAGATAGGCCTTCTCGCAAGTTAAGGTTCGGCTTATCTTACCGAGAGAGGTGCATCGAGGCTGCAGCTCATTCGCAGCTGGCAGGGTCTCCTCGCCCGTGATCTCTAAATTAAATCTGGCGAGCTCCCCTGACCCGGCCACCTCAGAGAGAGAGGCAACCTGATCAGCATCATCTGGACAAAATTCAGCAATTTCAGGGGCAGGCTCACCGGAGCCCCCGTCATCACGAGTCACGATCTCGGCTACTAGAGAGTCCTCTTCTTCTGACGCCTACAAGAGGGAAGGAAGATGATTAAAATCAAAGCTAAAAGAAAGGAAGGACCGGTAGTAACTTATTTACCTCTGAGGCGGGGTCGATTTCTTTGCCTCTTTCCTTTATAGTTAGCCCGCGGTGTCTAGTTGCAGCCAGTTTTCGAGAGCGAGGAATACCGTCGACAGGAGAAAGTTGCCTACTACGCTTTCGTGTAAGACCGGGTGCAACGGATGGCTGATCAACCACTATCTCATCTGGCAAAACAGGCGGCTGATCCGTCCCTACATCTGCTGTCGGAAGGGAAGGGTCATCTCCATTAGGCTCGTCGTCTTCGTCATCTGCAGCATCAGAGTCCGAATCCGGCACCTCGACTCTGTTCTTCCTCTTTTTTGTCTTGGCCCCCTGGGAACCCTCATCCAGGCCGGTACCAACGATGAAACTGGTACATGGGTTAAAACCGACAGGGGACTTGTTCGCCATGACGTGGTACAAAGCTGCCATATACAAGATATCTACTGACGCCTTGATAGCGGGAACTAAGAAAACGCTACGGGTATATAATGTGTCATAGTAATGTCAGGCCCGGATGCCGTCTAGAAGGCTACCTTCAAAGCCCAGACAAGAGCTGGGGCTGTCTAGAAAAAACTGACTATACCCAAATTGCCGGAAGAACCTGCTAGGCAGATAGGGTTCCAGAAAGACAGTCTTACGGTTGCGATACACCAGATGAGCGGGGCGGATATTTCGCAGCCACAAAAGTATCTGGCCGTCCAGGAGTTGAGGGGGCCCAATACCGTCAAGATGGACAGCCGCTACTTCCTCATCTGTAAAACGAAGGACAGACGCGAAAATGTTGTACATGTGTGCCCTCGCTAGTGCCATCCGGCAAGCACGCATGGTCTCGAATTCCCAAGACTCATTACGATAGCGGAAGATAAAAGCGTCGTCATCAGTGACGCCGTCTTCAGAGCCCGTTCTCATCAAAGACGGATAATGCATCAACAGCCACCCCATCAAATAATGATAGGGTAGCTCGGTCCGTTCAAAATCTTTCGTCACCTCACAAGCAATAACCTTGGATGTGAAAGTACGAAGGCCATGGTGTATGCTACACACCATAGCCGGGAGGAGAGCTAGCCGGACTTGCGAAACTAACTTCACAGCCGGAAGGATGAAATTGTGACTGATCCTCTCGATGGAACCTTCTCCGCCCGAAACTACACAGTTTCCAAGCCATATCATTAAGAATCCCGCCAGGAGCACCTTCTTCGACAACTCTTGGGTGTCCAGATAAAAATAACCGAAAGATTCGGTCTGATTCCCGAATCTGTCACTAGAGGTAGCCACCCTCTTAGCTGACGACACTAAGGCTTCCACCACCTCCCGAGTTTAGGACGGCGAGGAGTAACTTGACCTGAGGCATCCGTCGTGAAGAGATACCGCTCCCAGTCCCTGGTATGAGGGGCATTCCCTTCCGAGCTGTTCTCCTTTTTGGCTATTTGATGACATGTACTATAATAGCACAATATCTCTTGATAAAGATCCACGAAGCCTGGATACTGCCTTTTCAACTCTTCGAACTCCTCATTCATGGGAGTATACGCCTCAAAAGCTTCGTCCCCCCAAGGAAGCTTGGAGATCGCATGCATTTTGTGGAGCGCAAGCCCCATTTCCCCTACGGGCGTATAGAAGGTCCCCGTACGGCGATTATACATCTCCAGCAGAGATATAAACAATCTCTTGTTTATATGCAAGCCATGGCTGGTGCCTCGAATAGCATGGTAAAGACCAATCTCGCATAGAAAGGCCTCATACTTTTGTAAAATCCACGTAGACAGATTGGTCCACGAAGGAATCAAATGTATCCAGCTGGGGAGCATCAACCGCCCAATGGGATAGGATCTCTTCCGAGCAATTTGGTTCATAAAAGTGTCGGCTGTAGAAAATATGAAATTGGGACCCGACACATTCAAGAACGTACCCGGGGCCAACCCTATTACAGAACAGCTGGTATGCACCTTGCCCGCACACACCGACTTCAGGCTGTTGTTATAATGGATGTCTCCTACGAACATCCCACTTCTGGTAGGAGTTAAAGAATCTTCCATCTTTCGGTCCAGTGGGAGCATATTGAACCAGGATAAAGGGAAGTGACGCTCCATCTGGGGAATACGGATCGCCATCCCGTTAGAAACAAAACTCTAGTTCTCTGACACCTCCAGAATCTGACTGTTCTTCACAGTCAAGGCATCTCCAAAGAAGAATGCAGGCTTCAAGTATTCCCCTTCTAATTTCCCCGAGTTCATCATAGCATTAAGAAAATAAAAAGGCTGATTCTTGAGGGCATTCGATCTCGCCGGGGGCTCGTCACTCGAAAACTGGTCAGCCATATATTGGACTATATGGTCGTACCTATAGCCCAGAGTAGCTTGGGCGCTGCCTACTAGGAGCTCTCCAGTAACATTAACCGGCAAATTTATTGTGGAGAAGACAGAAAAAGATAAATTAGAAGGATGGACAAAAAGGAACTAATGGGTGCCTTCGAGCTCATGCTGCTCCAACTTAACAAAGCCTCATGCGGCTCAGGAAAACACTTATGCGGCTCCAGCTTACTGAAGCCTCATGCGGCTTAGGGGAACACTTATGCGGTTCTAGCTCACTGAAGCCTCATGCGGGTCAGGAGAACGCTTATGCGGCTCCAACTTACAAAAGCCTCATGCGGCTCAAGCTCAGCAGAACATTCATGCGGTTCCACTTAATGAAGGGTCATACGGCGGTACTTTCATAAGACCCGCAGGGATCGGATAAGTTCGTGCGGACCACGTGAAAAACATATGTGTGCGAATCTATGCGGCTCAGTGTAGCTTATGCGGCTTTGTCGGCAAAGTGCGTATGCGGCCACAGTGGCTATTCTTATGCGGCTCGTGGATCGACCATAGGACGAACATACGACTCACATGAAAATAAAGGCTCGTGCATAAAGCATGCGACAAATCCACAGCAGTTAGGGTTCTTCAAAACCACATAAAGTCCTTACCAGCAATGGAAGGATGGACGTCAGGGTGAGCTGTGGGCACGACGGTCGGTGGAGGAACGACCGCAGTTGAAGTAGAGGCAGTCTTCTTCGACGAAGATGCCGCCTTCTTGCCCTTAGCCACAACAGTCTTCTTGGGAGCCATTGGCAATTAAATAAGAAGATGACAATGGAGTAGGGAAATTTCGAAGTGAAGGAGAAAGTAAAGAAGTTTTCTCTCTCAAATTCCTCCTATTTATAGGAAGACAAGAGAGGGGCGAACACGTAGATTGATAACCGCCATTGAAAAGACGAAACCGACTCCTCGGATTTTGTCCCCTCTCTTATAAAGGAGATTCACCCAGAGCATAAAATCCAAAAGATTTAATGAGCCGACCCTTGGGATCTTCCCTAAAGGAGGCACTAAAACGAATTTGAGGCAATTAATGACGCGTACACGTGGCAAGGAGCTATGCAGCCCGAAAGTCCCTACGGCTGATTGACTCAATACGGCTGGGACACTTAGGCGGCCCAAAAATCCCTGCGGCCCGACAATCCCTGCGGCCGAGACATCATATACGGTCAGAAGAATACATGGCCATGCTTCTTATTCAAAGTATTTTAATTTTGTAAATTGAAAACTTTGAAGGGGGTCTTGTAGAAGCATGGAAAAGAATAAAGAAGGATTCATGCTGCCAGAAAGCCTCCTGCGGCTCAAAGAGTTCATGCGGCTCAAGTATCCATACGGCTCGAGCATCTATGCGGCTCAAACAAGTCTCATGCGGTTCAAAGAGGAGACACGTGGCCTACAAATAGCTCTCTCATTTTTACATTAAATGCCTTGACGGCTGACAGCTTTGACAAAGTGACAGTTCTGACACAAAGATATTATTATGACTCCCTCATAATGACGGACTCCTTGGGAAGCGAAGAAAATCTCTGAAACAATCTCCCGAGAATCAGAAACTGTCATGCGGCCTTGACACGTGGATAGTTGTTTGTGGCCCAAGCGGAGACTCTCCCATGCGCCTCACAAAGACTAGTCCCATGCGGCTCACGAAGACCAGCCCCATGCGGCTCACGAAGACCAGGCCTATACGGCTCACAAAGACTACCCCCATGCGGTTCAAGAAGATTAGTTCCATGCGACTCACAAAGGCCATCTCCATGCGGTTCACTCATACTCATGTGGCTCAAATCGTTACCATGCGGTCCAAATGTTCAGGAGGGGCCACTCTTAGGCAGCCTTGACACGTGGCCAGCCTTATGCGGCCTAACTTTTTTGCCGCTCAGATTTCTACTGTTATGACATGTGGCATGATAGCAGGACACGTGGCATCAGATTGATCGAAATCTCTCAACAAATTCTAATGAAATATTGGGATCAAATCAGATCATTTGCAAATAAGCCAATTAAAGACACATGTCGAGGAATCCGAGGTGGGCATAATAAATCAGGAGGATTTAGGTCAATCAGCATTAATTATCCACAAAAGTTTTGATGCAATCATATTTATTGCTCAAATCTCGATGAACGCCCCAGATTTAATGATCCTTAGCCGCCGACTTTCAAGAATGGGCTATCATTGTAAACCCTAATGAGGCCCCCCACTCTTATAAATAGCAGGGTGCCATTCTCTTGTAAATATATACGAAGATACACACACATATACATAGAGACAGATACAGAGAGAGATACAGAGGCAGACGCACATAGAGACATAGAGAGCCAGAGAGCCTGAAGAGAGAGCATTTCTTCATCAACGCCCGTCAGTTCTGCTACAGAGTCCAAAAGCTGTACCCGATCATCCAAGGAGTAAGGCAGAGCGGCCGTCGCTTTTCTGAGCCTCTATCTTCATCCCCTAGAATCTAAACTAAACAATTGTACTTAGATTGTTGTACCTAGGTTTTTGTCCCTAGGCTTTCTTTGTATAAGCGAGTTTGTATTGTGAAGTAAAAGTCCAGTCCTCCGATAATTGTTCTGTCCTTTTATATTTCATGGCAAACAGGCACTACCTATGTAATGCCCTAAGAATATGTTTGTGTGCATAGCGTCATCTTTTGGCAGATGTTTGGTTACTGAGGCGAAGTACCTCGGGTATCGGCGAGGAGACTCCTTCGCATCAAATGGCGCAAGGGTCTGTGGCTTGTACTTGGGAAGATATATCACATTATCCCATTCGACATGATATGGTTGCCGGATTCCCATCTTTTGAAATGATTATCACTTTTTTTGGGATCATAGCGAGCATACAATTCATTGAGGGCCTGTTGCATGTCATTCGACATTGCAGGTCCTATTGTTGACAGAGTAGATGACAGCGACACTATTTGACTAAAGATGGGAGATGCATTAGACATGTCGTTTGTCGCTGGGTCTTAGTTTGCAGGAACAGGGACATTAGATGTCAATTTTTCCTTGATCTCTAGGACCATCAAAGTCAAGGCCTGCATAGTCTCGTTTAACGTATTCAGGCCTGTCTCCAGGGCCTCTATACGCTTTTGATGACTGGATCCTTCGTTGCTTTCCATGTTGTCACCTTCGACCATGAAAATGGATATTATGTGCAGATAGGTAGAAAGGACGGTGGATCTTTCACTCTCGGGTTCAGATGCCTGAGTTCCATCGTCTCGAGGGTAAACAAGTAGATTACAATCGACATCAGACTCGTTATAGTTGCTACCTCCATCTTTTTGGCTGCTTGCACCCACAGAGGCATCTGTGTCATACAATCCTTTATTGTGTTTGAGTGAGGTATTGTCATAAATGGTAGAGGGTTGGCTACCCCCAACTAATGTTGGGGCTGTGTAATGCCCCAGTCCCAAAATACTTGGGATTAAGTGCGTAGACATGCCAGCTGCACACATACGAAGTATACTCCAATATATGAAAATTTTGTATGTATGCATAAGCTATGAAATGCAGTAAACCATGATAACTAAATATCATCCATAATGAGAGAATAAATATATAATGAAAATCAACATTGAATTATTATTTGTATAAAAGTTGGGCGAACACAGATCCACTACCAACCATTTTAAATGGAAGAAAAATATACAAGAAAATGATAGATAAAAATGGCTATGAATGATCCAAGAGCAATCCTCCTTGATAGAAAGGGAAAGACCACGATCTTGGCTAGAGAACCGACAAAACATCAAAAAAGTACACACATAGAGAGATCACCAGGTCCTCAGAGAGACGTAACAAGATACAGGAAGAACATGACATAAATACTGAATATAAATTATGTTATAACATCACAAAGTAAAAGTAAGGTGTCCCAACCATAATACGGCCCAATATTCCATCATCGAAACAGTAAAATACCACTACAACCAAACAAGGACAAAAGGTAGAGCACTATTCTGCGATGTGATATTGCACCGTGCCATGACTAGAACAAAGTGTGACATCATATTAACTAAGGTCACCTAACCAATCTAGTATGAAATTTAGAAGACATATCGATATATGGGCAGGTGAAGGCTAACTACCCCAAGACTAACTCACGACACACACACGTCAAGTACCAATACTATCAGCCGGGGTAACTCGAGACTAGCGGCCCACGTGACCCATTAGTCCACATAGCTCGAGGCTAGTGACCGTCGCGACACGACTACCGTAATACGCAGTTACTACAGCTTTTGGATTTTTGTATCCCATACATCTAACTGTCTTCACCGTCCCAAGGGTTACAGTCAAAAGGTAGTTTGCTTATACTAGGTCCACATGCATATTAAAATACAAGCAAGAAAAATAATTGAAAGAAAAATAAAGTAACTATAAACAACAAGTCATGGATCCAAATAAAAATGAAAATAAAATAAATATGCAGAAATCAAATAAAGAACATGCAACTAATTATAAACAGTACATAAGGCAAGGTATCTTGCCTGATATTATGTGCAAAAGAGCAGGATCCAATAGCTCAAACCAACAAATCGGTGAAGCAAAAAAGCCAAATCTTCCAAACATTCTTGGATGCTGAAATAAACACCACGAATGTTTTTGGTATAAAAGATATATCTAGAAAATGCTTGTCCAAAAGTCCAATTCTGGAACAGGAGTAAAATCATAATTTCAGGTCAAAACGATGTCCGCTGTTGGACCCGTTTTGCAATAAAAGACATGGCAGTACCTACGGTCTCCAAGGTTGTCAAACTACATGTTTACGGGTCCGATTTGAGGAGACGACAACCGTATGTCCAAAGTTGGATTCCGACGGGCCATGCATAATTTTGCACGTTAGATCGGGTCGTGGGCCCGCCAAATAGGTGTTCCGGTCGACCTTCTCAGAATCAAACAAACTTTGCACACAGGACCAAAAAATCGATTTGGTCCTGTTGGCGCAAGTTTTGTCTTGAACCGACGAATGTACACGAAGTTATGGCCAAGTTTATAAAAGGTCGATACGGAGTATCTTGATGGATACTCATTGATTTTGTCGCGCACACACAACAAAATCGAATTCTGTCAGCTCCCACACGTCGACAACATCCATACGCGCGTTTCGATGCTTATGAGTTGCGACCACGTCGGCCAGTTTGTTGGAGCGCACACCTTATTGGAGAAACATTCTAAAATTTAATTATTTTGAAAACTTTTTTCCCCAAACTTTGGATTCAAAAATATTTACATACAGTGTATAAAAATTTAAACTAAAAGAAAGCATTTGAAGTTCTACATGTGTTCTAAAATATTATTCAAAAGGTTTTTAAGAATTTCTACTAGGTTGATCAAAAATTGTCATCAAACAGGGGTACGTGGGTTCAAAAATCTATCAATGTGACAATAGGTTTTTCACCTACTTGGGGCAAGAGTTATGATGAGTATCGTACACATTAATTTGAACAATTCTAAGGAAGTTGTAGAGGGTAGAGTTGTGGTTGTACCTGAACAACTGGTTCGCGAAACGATGGAGGAACCGTAAAGAAATCGAGGCATAAAGTGGGGCTCCCATGTAGCGTTGTTGTTGTGCGCTGCTCTGTTGCAGTGGCTCCCATCGTTGATGTCGTCGGCTCTGGCCGGCGACCAGCCACCACTGCGACAGCGTGCGTATGTGCGTGGTCGGGATCCGAGTTGCCAAAGGGTTAGGGGCAGCTACATTGATTAATGGGTTAGGGTTTTGTAGATTCCGTTTGATTGTTCTATTGTTGCGTATATAGACACAAAGGAGTTCCTCATAAGTTTGGAAGCAGAGAGGCACGGGTCTGGGTAGTGTAGGTTATTGCGAGAAATTCATTTTCTTACGACAAACTGAAATATTAAAAAAATAATAATCAACAATATCCCTTTATATAATACTATATATATAGTAATTACTTTATAATATCAAAATAAATTCTAAAAAAATATTTTTTTCCAACTAAGTATATACTAACTAAAAAATCTTATTTTGCTAATTATTTATATTAAGAAAATCTAAAAAGATTTAAAATAATTATATCCCTAAAATTTATCTAAATAATTCATTAATTCATATTTAGCACTATATATACCCCCATATATATCTATATAAATATTTTTATTTAAAAACATTAACTATATAGTAACACTTTTAAACATAATTTATCAAAAGGTAATCTTGGTGCATGTGAGTCTTGGGCCAGACACGTTATGCACCACAGAACCCTTCCCGGCTTTACTCTGATCAGGTGTGTCTTGGGCCATACACGTTATGCGCCACAGAACCGTAATCCGAAGTATCCACTTCTATCCTACTTTCGTGTGTGCAGAGAAGCTGCACATGAGATACGCTTAGTTCCTGATCAGAGAGTTGCTGGTGAGACAGACTAACTCCATGCTTACAACAATGCTGCTCACATGAGTCTATCTTTATAGTATGTAACCTTTTGGTCGAATTATGCGTATGAGCGCTTAAGTGACAGTGTGGTTTTACTGGTCGTGGCATCGAAGCACCCGAACCAGTTTTGTATAGCTTTCCATCGACTGTGTGCTTGACTGTCAATGCGGGCCTTTGCTCAGCTGCTGAAGTAGTACTTTGATCGCGTCAGGCTCATGCTGTCTTGAATTTCTTCCTACTATCCCTAGAAAGTGCTTTGTATTTAGAGTCCAACTGAGTAGTCGGTATAGCACTTTGATGGTGTAGGGAGTGTGCTGTCTTGGACCCCTTCATATTACCCCTAGAAGGTACATAACGGTTAGAGTACAACTTAGCCTTATCCCATAGGTAGGCAATTCTGTCAAAGACAGAAGTTCTCGTCTGTGAAGCTATCTTCGTGCACGGACGGGTAACTGCGTGCTTACTCCGGTGTTGTGGCTTCGTCAGGCTTCAAACAGGGGTACCGTACTCCTCGATATGCTTTTCAGGAGCGAGGAATGAATGAGTCGACATGGCAGCAGCAATTGAATTCGTCTTCATGGCTTCGCCATTCAGAGGGTTCTGGAGTCTGTCTTGTTGCTCGTAGCAGTAGCCTTTGGCAACGATGTACGCCGAGTCTTCTTCAATTTTACGAACAGCTTCGAAGGACTCGACTTTTCTTTAGAGATGAGATCATTAAAAGCTTGTTGGTCAAAACGTACGACCAATATCTTTTGAGAAGATCCCAGCAAGTTGTCGTCAGATTGTGTCACTACCTTCTTGTTGGAGGAGAAGGAAGTTCCTAGCAGACCCGCCATCTTGTTTACCATGACAAAAGGTTGAACGAAATTTAGTATTCAAACGTATAAAAAGCACAAAAAGAACTCCCGAACCGGAGATTTAAGTACAAGAATATTTGGAAATGTGTAACGATAAAGATCCAGCATTGCAGCGACCCTTTTACTCCGTTGATGATCTGACAACGACTTGAACTTGCTCTGTCTTTCTTACACTCGAGATTGGTACTCGGGGTTACTGAATCAAAAAAATGCTAACCTTTTTAATGAAAGAGAACTCCTTCTATTTATAGGCCAAGTACATGTGCGATGTGCTTGAGGTTTGTTGGGTGCACAGGAGCACTGCACGTTGAGATACGAGAGAATCTATTGTCATTGCACAGTGAGGGATGCACAAGAGCGGACACGTGATGGACATTTAGATTCCTTCTATCAAGATCTTCGGGTGGTTATCAGCGTAACCGAATAAATA
This sequence comes from Iris pallida, assembly GCA_029216955.1. Lineage (NCBI taxonomy): Eukaryota > Viridiplantae > Streptophyta > Magnoliopsida > Asparagales > Iridaceae > Iris > Iris pallida. The sequence goes on along the minus strand of JANAVB010018399.1, from coordinate 33,587 downwards.
ACACATGGCGTGTGGTTATGGCTCGAAAATCTTGATCGGATAAAGACGAGTAGGTTTTGTTCTTATCCATTGAGTCGAATCTTGTCCCAATCTTAGGGGCAGAGATTTAAATAAACTGATTGGATATTGTCCTTATCAACAGAACAAAACTTCGTTCCTATCTTAAGAGCGACGGTTTAAACAAACTTATCGGATATTGCTCCTATCAACAGAACCAAACTTCATTCTTATCTTAGGGGCGACAGTTTAAACAAAATGATTGGATCATATCTGAAAAGATATAGATGCCAAAGTTGCTACATGGAACAATGCTACCTCATAGAACTACCAATCTATATAAACTGCGCTTCTGGTAAGGTTTCAATGTCACTGAACTTTTGGATGATGAGGAGACTGTACTGAGGTAACGAAGTCACTGTGCTTTAGGGTGACCATGAGACTATACCGAGGCAATGAAGTTACCATGCTTTTGGGGTGACGACAATGCTTGTATTTCGAAGACGACGGAGTCACTATACTTTTGGGCGACGAAGAGAATGTGTTTTGAAGACAGTTGAGCAACTATGCTTTTGGGCAACGAGGAGACTATGTTTCGAAGACTACTGAGTCACTACACTTTTAGGGCAATGATGAGACCGTGTTTCAAAGACAGCAGAGTTACTACGCTTTTTGGCGACAAGGAGACTGTTTCAAAAACAATTAAGTTACTGCGCTTTTGGGACGACGAGGAGACTGTTGGTAGGGTTCTGTGAAGCCACTGCACTTTTACGAAGCAATAAGGGACTTATGAGAGCTTTGTGAAGCGCCTGTATTTTTACGAAACGTCAAAGGACTTCTGAGCTCTTTATGATTAATGACACCCTTTGTGTCTGTTGAGTCACTTCATCTATAATTACCGTCGTCTTTTGGGGAATTCGAGAGGTTCATAGCCTAGGATTCAGTCAAATGAACCAATTAAAAGAGATTTATTGTGCTGAGTCCTAGGTTCATCCCATTAATTCAAAAGTCCTTGGCCGATTGACACGTGGTATTTGGGGTTGGACCACATATAACCTATATAAAAGTAAGCTTTTCTTAGCAGCCACGTCCAATGTTTCTTAACATTCCCACCATCATGCTTGATCCCAACATAGTTTCGAACGACCGTTGGCCTGGCACAAGTCAACTGTTGGTTGTGGATCTCTTTGTTCAAAGAAGTTGTGTCCTTGTACAAAAATGACTACTTGGTTTTTAGATACACTTGAGCATTTGCCATAAGGAGTTCGAAACTGAATAACATCTTGGAGGTCTTTGAGGTCCAAGATAACAGGTTTGGATTTCTTAACCCGAAGAGCCACAGGTTGTGCTCTACCCCACTCAATAATAGCTTTATTAGCTATATTAGGGTGGGGCTACGTTCCCTATTATCGTGAAAAGCCATAGGCATGTTGCGAGCATGAGCTACGTTTGTTGTTCGGGCTAAAAGCTGCTTCATTAGCCGAATTAGAGTTCTTCCGCTCTAACAAGGAATTAACTTGCTCTGACACTGCAGCACATTTGGGGGGCTGCACACTTTCTGAAGACTACACGCTTGTAGATTTTAGGTGTTTAGTCTTTATTTGTAGAAGAATCTGTAATAGATATTTGCAAACATGATTTTAATAAAGAACTTCTCTTGTTAATCAAGTTCATAAAAACAAATGGTCATTCGTCAACCCAAACAGCATCAACAAGAATTCATATTGGTCGTATCTCGTCCCGAAAGCAGTCTTCAGAATGTCTTCCTTCTTCACCCTCACCTGGTGATAGCCCAATCATAAATCGATCCTTAAAATACCTTAGCACCGTTCAACTAATCGAATAGATCATCTATCCTCGGAAAGGGTATTTATTGTTGCTGGTGAAACAATTCAAGGCTCCGTATTCAATGAACATTTGTACGGTCCTATCGTTCTTTGGTAGGAACAACTTCGGTGCTCCCTAAGGCGAAGAACTTAATATGATAAAGCCTTTATATTCTAGATCATTAACTCGCTTCTTTAATTCTACCATCTTGTTGTTGTTGATTTTATAAACATGTCGCAACACTGGCTCTACTTCGGGTGGTATTCCTGATAATTTTTTTAGGAATACATCCAATTTTTTTGCAATAATAGAAAGAGGTAATTCATTCGTATCTAATATAGCTCCATAGTTAATCCCATCAGGTTGGTCAATAGCTCCTCTAACAAACTCAAACTCTGGCTCTCCGGCTGACGATATACTACACAACTTCTTTGGAAATCGATAATGGCATAATGCTTACTCATCCAATCCATCCCGAGGACTACGTCGAAGTTCAAAAGTGGCATTACGAGTAAGTTGGCACCCAATTTCCTACCTCATAAGGTTATGAAACAATCGTTGTAAACATCACAGATTAGAATAATACCTCCGTCAGTCATGATTTTGCAACGCCAATTAATGGGTGCAGAGGCTATCTATGCTTTTGCACAAAATATAATGATATAAAACTATGAGACGCTCCAGAATCAAAAACTATTAGCTATTTGCCACGACAAAATTTTATATAAACTTTTGTATGTTAAACGAAAAAAGAGTACAATCAATAACTAAACAGGAGATCTAAGTACAAAGTTTTCTAAAAAAGTGTAACGATGGAGATCGAGCACTGTAGTGGCTCCTTTACTCCGTTGACGATCTGACGACGAGTTGAACTTGCTCTGGCTTTCTGGTGCTTGTGATTGGAACACCGGGGTTGCCAATCAAGAGGATGCTAAATTTGTGAATATTTTGAAGCCTCTTTATCGAAGGAAAACTCATTCTATTTATAGGGGAGCACATATACGATGTGTAGGATTGTGCCAGAATGCTACACGTAGAGATATGAGAGAATCTCGAAGTTGCACGATGAGGGCTGCTACTGAGCTGCCATATAGAAGATGCTGGGATTCTACTTTATCAAGATCTTGGGAGGAATTATCAACATGACCGAATAAATGACACATGGCGTGTGTTTATTGTTGATCGGATGAACCTGAGTAGATTATGTTCCTATCCCTGAAGTTAGATTTTGTCTTATCTTAGGGGGGCATTGTTTTAAACAAACCAATTGGATATAGCCCTTTTTTATAAGAACAAATTTTTTCCTTATTTGTGGTTTAAACAAACCGATAGGATATTGCTCTTATCAACAGAATCAAACTCTGTCCTATCTTTAGAGCGGTAGTTTTTAAACAAACCATTCTGAAAAGGATATAAACATCCATGTAGCCACGTGGAACCACGTTACCTCGTAAGATTGTGCTTCAGGCGACGGAGTCACTGCACTATTAGAGCGACGGAGTCACTGCACTATTAGAGCGACGAGCGGACAAGTGGTTCAGGCAACTTAGTCACTGCGGTTTAGAGCGACGAGCGGACAAATGCTTCAGGCAACGGAGTCACTACGCTTTTAAAGCGACGAATGGACTTGTACTTTAGGCAATAGAGTTACTGCGCTTTTAGAGCGACGAGACGCAATGGAGTCACTGCACTTTTAGAGCGACGATTGGAATTGTGCTTTAGGCAATGGAGTCATTGCACTTTTAGAGCCATGAGTGGACATCTGCTTTGGGCAACGGAGTCACTGTGCTTGTGGGCGTCGAGTAGACTTGTGCTTTGCACAACAAAGTGTTAGATGAATGAGCCTTTGTGTTAGCCCAAGGATTATATAATGTTTTTGAATATGGCTAATCAATTAAGTTCACCATTATGACATCACTAATATTCATGTAATCACTATCATGTTGCTACATAAAACTTAGCATTGTCCTAAATGTTCTCTATATCAATATTATTATTGGTATGTTTGTCTAACATGTACTTGTAGACATGCAATAAGCATGATCAAGTTTTGTCAAACCAGGACATGCAATAGAGAATTATTGATGGGCCAAAGACGGCATTATACAAGACGATTTCTCTGAAACACCTAACGACCTATCCGGGGTCTCGCATCGGGGATTTTGCTGCCCGGTCAGCGAACAGGGGTCGAGGGGGCAGCGCCACCCGTGCGTGTTCGGGGGCGAAGCCACCGAAAGGTATTCATATTTTCAGATCTGTTTATCTTTGGACGACAGTCGTCAAGTGAAAAAGGCGTCTTCAAGTCTGCTCAAATATTTGAAGAAAGGCATCATCAAAGGGCTCTTGGTTTTCCTATTTTATCAATGTAAATTTTCATATTTATTGAGTCTAGGAATATAATATACACTGCATCGTACTGGCAAATAGGATACCCAAGAAACTTTTTCAAAATACCCTTTCATTTTGAAAACAAGCCCACTTATAAAAGCCCAAACTACTTCCTAACTGTTTGACTATTCAAAAAGTCCAAAACAAATTTGCAAAAACCCTGACAGAACTCCAACAGAATTCGGCATAAATTCGGCCAGAGTTCGGCCCGAGGTCGGCCAGAGTTCGGCCAGAGTTCGGTTATTGAACGTTGCTTTTTGAACTTGGTCTTCCTACAGTTACGGATCCCAGCGAGATTTACTCATAGAGTTCTGTCCGAATTCTGCCCGAATTCTATCAGAATTCTGCCTTTGGCAAAACTATAAATAGAGAAAGAATTTGATCATTTCAATTCACTCAAACACCAATTCACTTTCATATCTCTTCTCTATAAGCCTACTACATCTTCCAAAGTATTCTAAGCTATTCATTTTCATATCCCAAGCCAGTTAAAATCCTCTAGTCGATTTGCCAGTGCGGTATGATCTAGAAGTTTCAGACTGATTGTAATCAGAGGCTTGATTGAAGAAATACTCTTCATAATTGAAGTTGGTCGAGTACTTCGAATCAATGCTCGCGTTGTAGAAGTTGCAAGAACTTAGGATGAAAACTTGTGGTTATTTTCTATAGTGGATTCAACTGGAAGCTAGAGTTCTTCCGACTGGAGTAGTCCTCACAAGAGGAAAACCAGTATATATCCTTGTGTTTGCGTTTGCTCTCTACTCTCTACTTTTTATTTACATATTTTTGATATATATATATTATGTGATCTTGTTACTAACATTTTTAAATAGTTAATTTCCGCTGCCTACTCTATTCACCCCCCTCTAGAGTATTGCACTTTACAACTTGTTCCTACAATCAGTCCTACAATTGGTATTAGAGCGGGTGCTTGTTATATAGATATTGTTGCTCATACCAATTGCTCCTACAATTGGTATCAAAGCCAGTGCTCCATCTAGAGGTATTATATTCTGATCCTAATTGTTCCTATAATTGTTATCAGAGCGGGTTATACAGGTAAAACGAGGTAACATTGCTATTATATTCATATTTATTACAGTTGTTACATAGATCAACATATGGCAAGTATGTACTTCCCAACTGAAGAGCAATCCTCAAATAAACTTCCACTATTTGATGGAACAAACTATAGTTACTGGAAGACACGAATAAGCTTCTACCTGAAGTCTCTAGATGTTGACTTATGGTCAATTGTTGTCACCGGCTACAAGAAGCCTACTATCACTTCTATTCCCACATCCTCTACAATCAACAAGCCCTATTATAGTTACACGAAGGAAGAGAAGAAGTTAGCTAGCCTTGATGCAAAACCTATACATATCTTTTATTGTGCTGTAGACATAAATGTATTTAATCTTATTACTACTTGCACAACATCTCATAAATTTTGGAAAGTTCTTGAAGCTACTTATGAGTGCAGGTATGAAAGCAAAGCTAGAAACTCCAGAGAGATGGATAGTCTTCATAATGATGCAAATATATACATGATGGAATTGGGATTTAAGGTACAACACAATCCCTTATATGAAGAAGAACTTGTATGTGACAATTGCAAGAAGATAGGCCACATCCAAGTAGATTATACTACTGCTAGAAAGGAGAGTCACTATGAACAATCAAAAGAAGAAAGATCATCATCTCACAAGTACACTAGCACGAGCATATGGTGTGAAAGCGAAGAAGAAGAAGAAGAAGAAGAAGAAGAAGAAGAAGAAGAAGAAGAAAAGAGACCTCGTAAAGCTGCAAATATATGCTCAATGGCTTTATCTAACAAGGTACAGAATAATTCCCTTCTTGAAATGATTGAATTTTTTTATGATGAGTTATCTAATGCTTTCAGTGATCTATTAGAAGAACACAAGAAAGTATTAGATAAGTATAAGAAAGCTAGAAAGGATATTCTATCTTGTAAGAGTAAGAATGAGAAGCTTTCTTGCTTGTTGAATGATGCAAAAAAAACTTCTACTTCTGATAATTCTACTGAGTTTAGATTGTATGGGCCACTTGATTGTATTGAGAAAAACACTCAAGAAAATGCTAACTTAAGGAGAAATGAGAATCAGAAAAAAATAAGTATTCTATTTCTTCATGTAGAATTGATGCTTTTTTTGCTAAATATGATGAGATCTGTGCTAACTCTAAAATTTAGAGATTAGACTTGGAAAGCAGGCAGTACAACCTACGACTCAGTCTAACATAAGACACTTAGCATATCACAAAGTCACATACGACTGATCATCTAGAAAGGAAGCAAGCAAAGCTAAAGCTTCACACAACCATGCTTTCTATTACAAGTATCCACCTACATCATATCACACCACAGCACGTTCTCATACTACTGCACATAGCACTAATGTTAATTCTTTCTGTCATTATTGCGGTATGAATGGACACGTTTATAATTGTTGTCAGATTAGAAAGCTAGTTGATATGAACTTGTGCGAATGGGTTCCCAAAGCTAACAAATGTGGATCCAAGTATTAGATATCAAAGTCTTCACCTAATATTTCAGGTGGAGCTACTTATAATGAACCTTAGAACCATGGAGCATGTTGGTGATTGCAAAGCTACAAAGGTCATCTTTCAAGCAATTGTACCAACATAAGTGTGGTCACTAGAACCACTTCGGTTTAATATCTAGCATGTTCTTATTGATTTCTTTCTATTAGCTCTCATTAATATCTTTTAATTTTTATTGTTTGAATTAATTAAGATATAATCTTAGCATGACTATTGTCTAACTTAAATGTTTAGTTCACACTAAATTGCCTTTCACTCACTTTCCATTAGTGTGACACATTTGTCTATGTATGCTATTTACTGTTAATCTTTATTCTTGAAGCATGCATAGGAGCTTAATTTTGTTTTGGTGAATATGTTTTTACTCTTCGTCTTTAATATCTTTTTTAATGGTCACTTCTTACCGATTTGTCTTTAACATGTCATATTTACTTTGATTGGTATTTTGTAAGTATGTATGTTTAGTACGAGTCTTCTATTTGCTTGAAAAGCATATACATATATTTTTAGGTTAACCTTGTGCTTGCATAATATACTTCACTATTGATTCTCATATTTTATTTTGATTAATTTCTTATAAATCAATTACATTTTTGTCTGACAAAGCATATTTATGCATGTTTTTGATCATGTGATATTTTATTATGCTTGTTAATGATACATGAATAATTAATTATCATTCATATATTCCTCACATGTTTCTTATATTGTATAAATATTTTTATTGGGATATATGAGTTAAGTTCAAGTTCTATATTATTTTAAAAAGTAGTTTTTAAACTCGTGCTTATCTCATACTTTAGCTATTGATTATTTTGAACAATTTTTTATGTTCTTATCTTTATTAGCTTCTTCCTCAAAGCCACTTTTTTTTGGCTTTTTGGTTGACATTTTGGATACATGATATTTTTTATATCTTGATCTTGATAAACCATTATTTGGGTATTTACTTCTTTTATATTTAGGGATTCTGAATTTTGATGTTGTTTGATGATATTGCATATATTCCTTTGAATCTAAGTTCTTAAGAGTATAGATCATTTTGGGAACAAGCTGAAAGGGTCCTTCTGTCATACAGGTGTAAATAGCCTGAAGCGACACGGTGTACTAGTCTTCGGACTATCGCTAGCTGGGAACCGGCCCCTACAGCTAATCTGAAGTGATCAATACTTTATAGACTTAAGATTTATTAATGTCTAAATGCAACTATTATCTAGTTCTGGATCCAAGGTACTGAACCCAGTCCCCTAGGTTCCAAAATATATCAATGTATCTAGGTCTTACATTTTGATTTACAAATACTTTATATTTTATTGTTATCCACTGATTTTGTAGCACATATGGATTAATGTAATTGATACATCTTATACCGTATGCTACATTGTTCTAACATTTTTTTTTCCATAGAATATTTTTTTTTCATATTGCACTAATTCTTCTTAAATCCTTGGTTATTAAAGAAGAGATTTGTTTTGGGTACAAGCCTATAAAGGGTCTGTCTGTCACCACGACTACGGTCGAAGCGAAGCGGTACATAAGTGTTCTCCGGTGAACCTCCGTCAGCTGGGATAGTACCTCTACAGCTGACCCAAGATTGATCAACGCTTTATAAACTAAAGATTTGTTGAGATCTAGTTGCAATTGTTATCTGATAGATTTTGAATTTTAGCTTTGATGGATAATATTATTTAATTATATTTTTTTTTACAAAAGGTAACATACATTGATCTTCCATATGTTAATGTTTGTCATCTTTTGATATATTCTTTTCTGTCACACTTTTCGATATTCAGACTTAATAATTTTGTGACTACTAGGTGAATATTATGGTCTAGTGATTTCATCTTTAACTTGTGTAATATTCAATGATTTTGAGCTTTATATTATTATCTTTATATTCAAGTTACTTACTGTCGACAACGGTAATTCTTTGCAGGGGAGAAGTCATACATATTGAATGTCTCTCTCTCAAAGCGTTTCTTTTCTTTAAACCTTACGGTTGTCAGGTGGACACCGTGCTAAGGCTTTAAAAGGGAAGAAATGAACTTTGATAAGAAGGCCTAATATTTTTGAATTAGTTTCCTACTTCCGAAAATATGTCTCTGAATTTTATTTTAAAATTTTGTCAATATTATTATTTTTGGATATAGCCATGTAAAGGTTGAGCAGTTAATTGTTTCAAGTCAATTATCCCCTAGACTTGCCATATATCTAGAATACACTTTTCTTTGGACATTTATCTAGTTATGTTTATTTGTTCAAATGGATTTATTTATTATTTATGGATTCTTTTATTGAAATTGTTTTTGTTATTCGAATCGCCAGCATTCAGTCTGAGGACTAAATAGACGCATTCGAACATTTATTAAGACAGTTTTTCGTAATAAATTCCACATTTTTGAAAAGTCTTCCTGATTTCGCTCTGATTTACTGAATCTGTCCGATACTGAAATGTTATTATTAAAGACAGCTTTCATAAATCTTTTAATTACATGAAATGATTTGTGTTATATTTTTTATTGAAGACATATTTTCTTCATCTTTAAGCATTTATTCTTTGATATCTCTTAGATCTTGTGATTATTTATTTTATCTAATTTATGCATATAAATTATTTTTGAACTATATACGCATATTTTAAGGGGGGGCAAATTAATTGTTTCAATTTTTTTATGCCCTTAATATGTGGTATACCTAGTTCATCATGGACATATATTCTTTTACTTAAAATATCTTGTTGAGTTGTTCATGATATTTGGATTTGTATTAGATGAAAGAATATGTGATTATAATTATTTATTTTTAATGCTCCCATTTTTGAGTTTCTAAAAGTTATCTTGCCAAATATATATTTAATTATCCTTATTTGATTGAGTTTAAAATTACTTTTGGCATTTCTTATTGAGATTATATCTCAAAGTTCATGTCTATCTGTATTTAGACTGATCATACTTTGCGGGAGAGCATTCAAGTCGACTGAATTTCTCCTTCTCAAGTATTTTGTCTTTATTACCTTCATGTTTATCTAATGGATATTCATATATCATCCTAAGGTAATTGAATTCAAATGCATGAACTTTGGTATAGATTTTGATAGAATCTAGTATACTTATTTTGATTTCTTTTTTGATGATTATACTATTTATTGATGTGATTCACTAATTTGTATGGGCAAATTATGAATCATATTTTTTGTGATTATTGTTAAAAGTCTCATTATATTTTTGATTCTTTTATATATACTAGATTTGCGAATTTTTATTCCTCATGATTCATTTATGACCAATGATTGATTCGTACTATATTGATATATTTTTTTTGGTCTATTTCAAAACACAATATGATGGACAAAATGTGTTTTGAATGTCATTTTTGGATTTCTAGTTGGTACTGGAGCAAAATTTACGATCTTCTTTATGTATGAGGAGACTCATATCTTGTATTCCGCTGTGAAGTTCTACTGCATTACGATCAACTTCTCACTGGAGTATGATCGAGAGCGAAGTTTGCTTGAGTGGACGAAGTTCGAGAATCCTCAAGAGGCTTCAAAGCATCTCCAGGAGCCTGCATCATCGGAGAGCAGATCCGCTGATGGCTTCAACTAATCGTTGTAGAAGCTCAAAAACTATAAATATCATCATGAGCTACTCATAATTGGCGCCAGCACTCAAATAATCAGATGGCTCCAGACTGGAGATGGCGTATGGCATTAATTGGTACTAGATTTCAAATGGCGCTGGCTGACATGTGGTAAGCTTCCTCGAAAAGCTGAAATAGTTTTAATCATGACTGACACCACGTTAGTCAAGAGAAATCTGTTCGAATCTCGAACGCATGATGATCGAGGAGATTATGTCAGATATGTCATAATGATCAAACATCTGTCTTCCGCCATTTGCTGTTGGCACTAGATAATCATTCAGAAAGGCACTAAAATAGCAATTAGCGCCTGGCGTCACCCAACAGTTGGCGTTATTCGACCAAATAATCAGAAATAGTTAGATGACGTGGCATGCATGCCACTAATCTCGAAGAACGTATACGTGACACTACCCATGACCAAGCGCATCTCCATCATAGAATGCCATGCGTCCAAGCAGTTAAACCAACCGTTCGCATGACTGGGTGAATGGTACACCAATTACCGTGTGTACCAATCAGGATAACTACTTAACAGTTATCTCTAAACTCTATAAATAGAGTTTTATATCACTTCGCAAACATCACTAATGATCATAATCTCCTAAGCACTTGCTACAGCACTCTTCAAAGGCTTTCTTCTTCGACATCGCATCATCCAAAGGATAAAGTGATCGTCTTCTCATCAGATTCCTATAGTTGTACTTCCCCAAAAATCAACTTGTACTCTTGTACACACTCTTCTCAGTTTATAATCAAACACTTTTATTTTTGTAAACAAAATGACGACTGTGCTGGGGACGACTTTCTTCTCCGACGAGAAAGTGACAACTCAATGCAATATTGCGCCGGTCGGCACGACGCAGAAGACTCTGGTCGTGAAAGTCGACCAAACTGCCTACGAAGCCATGATTGGCGTAGGTGGTGCCAGCCGCGGCACCACTGTTGCAACTAAGAACAGGGCATGTGCCATTTGGACTCCAAAGTCCTCTAGTGCACCAATCACAACTTCTACGCAAAGCTTGGAAAAAAGCGTTGTAGCCACTATTACTGCCACTTTCTAGAATAAGGGTATTTTGGTAATTATGAATTTTTGATTATTTTAATATTATTTAATTTTGTGTTATGTGAATTTGACCTTTTGCTAGTGAAAACTAAGAACAACTTAGCCTAGAGACTAAACATAACCATGGAGACCTAGCTAACTTGTTTAGGTTAGTAATTAGACGCTAATCTAGCAAGGAATGTCTTAAAAACCATTTGGAGATTTGAATTAAGGAGCTAGTTTAGGCCCTTAGCTTAAGGACTTATTTTTACAGCATAGGAAGAGGAGTTGGGCCTTTGTGACATAGCTAGACCCTAGCCCATCCCCATGGCCGGCCAAGAGAGCATTTTACCTATATTTAAGTCATCATTTAGCCTCCTCTTGCCTTCTTTGTAGCAAACCCTAACCCTAGTTTATGTTCTTCCCCAAATTTGCCCCCTTTTTTCAGATTACCTCCAAATTGGACCAAATATTTCAGTGCATTCCTCTTGTGAAAAAAGTCTCTAGTGGATCGTTAGCAAGGATTGGAGGCATTTAACCATAGGAATTTGGAGTTGAAGCTTTTCAAAGGGCTATTTTATTGAGATTCCAACTCTCAATAGGTATTGATATCTAAGCCCTTTAGATTCTTGATTTCTCTTCATAGATGCATTCATTTAGGGTCCCTCTAGATATAGGCTGAATTTGGATTCGATTCGTGTCCATTTGGCATGCATATCGGAGGAGTATCAGAGTGTTGTGTAAGTGTTTGGCATAATGTCACATAGAAATTTTTATTCTTATTTTTCAAAACTAATTTCATGATTTTGTAGCTGGTGATGTGTAGATTACATTTCATTTTGACTGAGTTGGTTTTGGGTTCATTTTTGTGTCGAAAATCGACCCAGGGATACTGCACGAGACCTAGTGTAGTGCCCTGCTGCTGCGTGTCCAGATCTGACTGGATACGTCACAATTTGACACAAAACATAGTGGGTTTATGGGTGATCTGACTGACACTAGGCTGACCAATTTTGGTTGGATTACATTATGGGTTTGTGGAGTAATCGACTCTACAGATTTTTGGTCGAGCTCGTGCACACGTTGAAACCCGGTTCTGATACTCACCTAGATACGCGACATAACACATTTTGGACACGACCTAAACTATTCATAGGACACCTGGATACCTAGTCTATCTACTGACACACCCGTACGACCTATTTGTTGGACACATCATATCCTAGGAGACTCGACACACACGTACCATACTATTCTGTTCACAGTTCAGAGACTAGCTGACACTTGTGTCTTGACACTAGTTTGACACGAGTTGGACACAATATTGGACACCTTTGTATGTCCACTCTCGACACACACCTGACACTCACTTATTTGACACACTCTCACATGTGCTCGATACTTTACTCATAGCTCCCAGAGACACTTGACCCCTTTACCTGTACACCACAGACCCCCTTTATTCATGTACAGTAGGCACACAAACACCCCTTGGATTGAGATGTATGATATGCATTTAGTTATGAGTTTGGGTTTCAGATTTCTGTGTGGGTTTTGTATTTACTTATTGAGTAGTTAAGTGATCTATAGATATTCATCATATATAATTGTATGCTTATGTGGGGCTTAGTCAGGTTTTTGATATGATCCGGGGCCTAATCTTAGATTCCTGAGATTGGGAATATATACTTATGGCTTGTGGTGGTTTGGGTTTTTATATATATGGGGTTGATGTTAATTGTGGGGTTGTACTCAGATTCTGAGATTAAAAGATATCAGAATGTATATATATTCATGAGTATATGTTATATATAAGTTAAGGATATATATAGTGTTATGTTGTAGCTTGTGTTGATCTCAGATTTCTGAGATAGTGTATACAATCCAGTTATGTAGGGTTATTGATGAAATAGGTTTTATCCTTATATATTAGATATCTGGGGATTTTGGTTCAGTTTTATAGTTGCTTAGGGTATATAGATTAAGTTGTGTGGGGTTGGGCTAACATTGCATATGGTTATACATTTGATATATATATATATAGACTATATAGTTATGTAGATATATGTTATCTATATTTGTATTTGATACATATGGATGTTTCCCATGGTTCAGTTTTCTGAGGTAGGTTCAGTTGAGTAATGTATATAAGTATGCTTGCATATATGAGAGGGTATGTTGGGATATGAGTTATACTATATTTATGAGAGGATATATATATATAAGTTATTGTATATATGGTATACATATGTGCTTGACCTAGTGTACCTTAGCCTATACCTTGAGATATCTATAGGATTACCTAAAAATGAACCCAATAGGTTAATTGAACTTGTTGACTAGAATTTGGCTAAACCTTAGATAGCTTGACCTAGTTTGACTCGAATATTGACTAGAGTTGACCAAGAGTTGACTTTGATCTAGAATGGCCTAGAATCATGTAGAATGCATTATAAACTTCATTTATTACTTCTTGAATACATTGTAACCTGTGTTGCTATAAATAGGACTCAGTTACTCCGGTTCGGACATATGTTCTCATCAGTCATTCTGGATTTCAGGTGAGTACATGCTCTGATCGTTTCATACTTTTTAGAACTTATATTCCTGCTCTAGACTACTTTACTTGATGCTGTCACGTTGTTATCACGGATTGGTACAATATAGATTTTTTTATGAGATGTTATCCGCCTCGGGTGCATCAGATACTTATGTCATGTACTTTTTACGTACATCATGTATTCCTTGTACTCTCATTATTCATGTACACTCATGTGCTCTCATGTACTCACGTGTTCACATGTGCTTCATGTATAAAACTATCATGTAAGTAACATAAATTGACTAGATACTTGTGTATTGATTGGGGACGGGGGAGTTGAAGTGGTTATGTGATCAATTCCAAAGTAGGTATCCATATGCAACTCTGTAACTTATTCATGTGCAAATTAAGCCGGTTACATAACCATCTTGTGCTCTAAATCACTTGGTCAATTACAGTTCTTACTTTCCATATATATATTTCCAGTTTTCAGATATCTCTCTTACTTTTTATGTACGTTTCATACAGTGTTTCGTGTAGCTTATTATATTGCTTGTTTTACATATATTGTCATGATATGAACTGCATGAGAGTTCTGTATTCGCTCATGTCCTGACATGGACCTGTTAAAAATATTACAGAGGATGAGAAGGAGTTATGCCCCACCTATTACGGAGCTGGTATTGATGACACTTGTGACCTGAACCCTCAGAGGATCCAGCTTGTCCTGAGGAGACTACCCTATTGCCTAGGATAGACTGCTAGGATTCTTGTGTCTTACTTTTTGTTGTCATTCATGAGATATATTATTTAGATGTTAGGATTTTGGTGTTCTTAAACACTTAGACGTATTTTTCTAGTTGTATTGCACTATGTGATTTCATATTTATCTTATCGTGCCATTTATCTACCTCTAGTCTATGTGATTGAGTTGTATCTTCTGAGATTCTCCTCCGTTTGGAGAGTATATTAGAGTGTGTTTAGTTACTATTGTGACCTAGAACAACGTTCTACCACCGACACTGAGGCGTAGGCTGGACGTACTCGTGTCTCGTGCCCATACACTGGATGCGGGTCGTGACGCATTTTTAGTGGTGGCCCATGCAGGTCGAGATTCGTATTTATGCGATATCGTGGTAGCGCAGCGACTTAGTTGTACTACCATGAGCCTGCAATATAGTATAAGAAGTAAAGTATTAGGATGAGAGGATATTCAATCACAGTTAGAATTCCTTGAGAGATTCCTGGGATAACCTTTGAGAATCTCATTAGAAACTATATCGAAATTCGATTCCAACAGTTTCTGTCTACTTTCTATGTTCATTGTTGAATTTGATTCTTGGTGTTCATTGTTGACTTGATTTTCTACCAAGATAAATCTTCTGGGCTACAATTATGGAATCTAGAGTCTTCTGCGGCCATATTAGCTGGCATGGCGAAGACATAGAGTCTCATTTTGGATGTATTTTTCGGGTGTCAGAATTAAAGGTTTTCGTAACCAAGCATGTGGCAATAGAAAAATGTTAAATACCATGATTCTAGAGGTATGTACCTTAGTTGCGGACTCTATGGATTATCGCAGCCTTGCTTACTAGCATGACGAGGATTCTGAGTATCATGATTTTAGACAGACGTGTATGGTTATCATATCATATCTTAAATTGGTTCTCTTCTTTTTGACCATATGAGCAAGAATAATTTCTACCATTTTTTTCTTATCTTATCATTATTCCCTCGTCTTACTATTGTTTTCTTGTATTACCATTATTTTTTGTCTTAATTAACTTTGTCCTGATTACATTAATCAACTATCTCGTTTCTACTTCTGACAGTTACACTTTGAAAATTTTGAAATTCTCATCTCTCTTTACCTTGGAAAGGCCCAGAAAGTATCGTAAATCATTTAGCTCGGAAGGACATAATTTGTTATCATATGATTATTTTGGTAGGAATATAAAATGATGAACCTTGATATAGATTTTGGGATAGAGATGTGAATGGGATTGAGAATAAAAATAAGAAACCAATATTATCAGTTTGGGGACGACTACACTTAAGGGAAATATTATGAGTATGAATTGGTTTAGAAGGACGTAAGAGAGTTTCGAGTAAGAACGACAGTAGAGTATGTATAAATGGTTATGACGGTAATAATTCATAGATGTATTTCGAAACTGATAAGGAAATTCGAGGTGGACTTAATTTTTTAGAACTTGCATACATTTTAGGTTACTGGTTCTGGAGATATTTTACTTTAAGACTATGTGTCACGACCCGCACCCACTGTGAGGGTACGAGAGCGTAACAATGCCCAGCCTACGTCGCAGTGTCGGCGGTAGAACGCTGTCCTAGGTCAACATACATCTAACAATATCTATCTAAACAGTTTATACTCCCCGAAATGGGGTGACAAAGCAGTAAAACTCAATCACAACTAAGGAAGAGATAGCACGATATGAAATAGAACTCAAGGAAATAAATAGATGAAAAGTAGTCTAAGATAATCCCAGCAATATCCAGAAGCACATGGTCTCAGATACAGAATGAAAGAATATATACAACTCTGAACTCCAAATAAAGTCTAGCTAAAACATGTCGCATGACTACACAAAAGAAAATAAGCCTAACTAATCTAAACTAGGCAATCGGGGTGATATCCTCAGCTAGAGCTGGGTCCTCCTGAGGATCCAGCTCGCAGGTGTCATCTAAGGCTGCCCCGTAGTAACTATCCAGACCAGCCTCCTCCTTGTCCTCTGTAATATTTTCAACAGGTCCAGTCAGGACAGGAGCGAGCACAATACATCTCATGCAGTTCATATCATGTCAGGAAATATAAAGCAGGTAATAGAATAAAATATATGAAACGCTGTAAGAAGATGTACATGAAAACAGGAGAGATATTTGATAACTGGAAATATATATACATGATAAGTAAGAACTGTAAGTGACTAGTGATTTAGAGTACGAGATGGCCTGTAATTGGCTTAGGTTGTACATGATGAACATGAAAAGTAACAGAGTGTACATGATGGGTAAATCACATGGCCATTTATACTAACCCCTACCCACAATCAATACACAAGGATCTGTTCAAGTTACGTTACGGACATGATGTTTTGGTTATAAAGAAACACATGAGCAAACATGAGCGTACATGAAAGAACATGAGAGTACATGAACGTACATGTAAGAACATGAAAGAACATGAGTGTACATGAATAACGTAGAGGGGGGTAACATCCCAAGGAGAGATCCGTATAGTACTAATCCGTGATGATAACGTGACAGCATCAAGTAAAAGTAATCTAAAGCGAGAATACAAATCGTGACAAGTATGAAACGATCAGAGAATGTACTCGCCTGTATCTGAGTGTCCAATATGAAAAGTACCATCCGAGGAGTGGTGTCTGGCTCCTAATCAGAACAGCACAAGTCACAACAAGTCCAAAATAGTAAAATGGAGTCCTACTATGCATTCTACATGATTCTAGGTCAATCTAGGCCAAAGTCAACTCTTGGTCAACCCTGGTCAACCCTAGGAGTCAAACTAGGTCAACTAGTCTACACTAGACTATATTAGCCTAATACTAGGTCACTCAACCAACACTGGCTAGTACACCCACTACTAGGCTATCTAGACTAACTACAAGTTATGTGTCATCCAACACCATATAAAATACACTAGCTAGGTGCCCATATACCTATACATAGGTATAGGCACCACATATCATGGCTATATATATATATATATAAGCTATATATAGATACATACATTATGTACATATAGATAATATATACATACATTATAGTCATATATAATATATATACATTATATACAAGAGAGAGGGGAGCATGTGAGTGTGTGTATAGGTGAGGGTCACCTGTGACAGTGTGTGCAAGATAGGCTGTGACAGGAATTACCAAACAGTGAAGGGGAGAGAGGACAATGTGTATGTACAAGAATTAAAGGGATCAAAAGTGTATAGATGTGCAGGGATTAAAATACTGTGTGCATATATAACAGTGTGTCATGTGTGTATATGTTAGCAGGAAATACAGGCTAAAATCAGTGTGTGCATTCAATGTTCATAGAAAAACAGGAAAAAGGAAAGGCAAGGAAATCAATCCAAAAACTTAAGGACTGTTTTACACAGTGTAAATACCCAATCAAGTAGAGAACAAGGAAAAAAATGTATCAAGCCACTGTTAAGTGAAGGAAATTACTTCCCAATTCAGATTAGCATGACAGCCCTGCCAATTTCTCAGGTTTAGCATTCTCCAAACAATTGTGAACTCAACCAACTCAGGTTTCACCAAAACTGTAAAATCAATCTCAGGTACTTAGTTAAGATAAAATCAATTTAAAGAATCAACAAACAGTAAACTAATAGATCAGTTCCTTAATGCACATTTAAGGATAAACTCA
Source organism: Iris pallida (assembly GCA_029216955.1). Taxonomy (NCBI): domain Eukaryota; kingdom Viridiplantae; phylum Streptophyta; class Magnoliopsida; order Asparagales; family Iridaceae; genus Iris; species Iris pallida. The sequence continues at coordinate 15,140 of JANAVB010018399.1, read as the reverse complement.
AATCAGTTTGAAAGTCATGAACAGTGAACTAGGAATATCGGTTTATGGTATATATGAACATCTACCTATTTACAGTTCATCAAATCTCAGTTATAAGTCTAGAGGAAAATCTCAGATTAATGAATCAATTAAACCCAGCTAATAAAAGGAAAGAAGAATAGTTCATCAATAATTAGTGTAAATCAAAATTTAGGTTTTCCTATCAACAGTAAAAACATCCTTGTTTTAGCATTGCAACATTCAGTTTCCAATATACAAAGAAACTCCACATTATCAATATTATCCATTTTCTCAGGTACAACAGTTCTCAGTTCATTTCAAAACTCCAACCTCAGTTTCAACCATAGGAAATTCTCAGATTTCCTAAACACATTCTCAGTTATACATACATATACAGGTTAAATCTCAGTTCAGATTTGAACCATGAACCATCTCAGGTATTCAGGTTGTATGTTAAGGGTTCTCAGGTATTCAAACCAATGACAGTGTGCAAAAAGGAAAATGTGTTGACAGGAACAAATGAGACAGTGAGCTGTGTGGACCATTACTGTGGTACTCATGATTTCGCCCACATTGTAAATCAAGACAGGTAATGCAAATTTCAGTTATCATCCAAATAGTAGTAATGAAAATCATCACAATACACATGATATTAATTCATAAATGCAAATTCGAAACAGGGAGAAAAAATAGTGATTCAAAACACTGATACAGACTGTATCAGAAAATGGGAAATTCCTATTCGACAAATAAATCAACCACTAACCAAATCAATAGAAATTAGATTGGTAATTAGGTACCTAGGTGTGCTCGTGTCTGGGGGCACTCCACGTATCACAAGACGTACCTAGGTACCTCTTGCTTTATGGACAGCAAGAGGGGGAAGGTTAGATCACATTGCAAAAGATTAGGGCTAAAAAGGATCAAAATGAATGAACTATGGATTGGGGAAAGAGTCTATACCTCTTTTTCTTCAAGACTTGCAAGAATGATGAAGAAAAGAGGCAAGAGTTCAACATGAAGGTTTATATAGGGGGAAACTACTATATGGCTGGTCATCCTAGGGTTTAGTGCCCAATCTATGGCTCTCAATCTCCCACTAAGGATCTATGGTCCATATTGATTCTAGGTTTTAGCTATACTAACTCAAGACTATGACTAATCCTAGTCATAACTAGTCAAGTCATAAATCATGGCTAACCAACCTTAGTCAATGCTATCATGACCATCAACTTAACCAAGGCTAATCTAGGTTAGTCCAATCAATTAGGGTAGGTCCTTCTAAGTTAGGCTAATCACATCACTTACCAAGCAATTATTCACATACATTCAATAAGTTCTAACAAATCCTATTAAATTAAATAAGTCCTTAAAATTACCAAGTACCCACTAGGCTAGAATGTACTAAATGGAAACTCAACTCACATGGTTAGGCTCCCAAGGTCATGGTTAGTTCCTGGGCAAGTAGTCTCTAGGGCTACACTAGAGAAACACCAAAATCATAAGTCATGATTTAAAAATAGTTTTAAAATGATTAAAAACAATAAAAATCATAGAAAATTTTAAATATCATAATTAAATAAATTAAAATACAAAATTTTAAAATTACCTCCTTTTCAGAAACTGGGTGTTACACTATGATGCTAATTCAGAAAATTAGTAATGAAGAATGGATTTTAACTATAATGCGATGATGATACGAAATTGAATAAGATGTTGGTAAGAGGATGACTAGGAAAAGAGAACACAAGGATTTTGAGTTATAGGAAAATTTAGAGATTTTGTGGAAATTTTAAATTTTAAGAAGGATAATATTTAAGGAGTACGTGAAGGAAATACAAAGGTTGATTTTATAATGGAGAATAAGTTCCTACATAACATAGTGGTATTAGCTTTGAAAAATTTCGAGGAGAGTAATTTGAACAAGTTCCAGGATTTCATAAACTTTGATTTTGAGATTTCGGATTCAAGTTAGAACAAGGTAGAGGAATTTAAATTCCAGGACGATTGAGTTGGTAGAGGAGATAAAATAAAAAAAAGTGAGGAAGGAAGAAGAGTTTTAATAAGAGCATGATTCATGAGAAGTGCCTTGGAGATTAAGGCCAACCCTATGATAATTGCAAAAGGGATTCAATCATGAAATCATATTTGAAGATTATGATTTTGTAGTAGGCATGTAAGGGTTTGATTTTCATATTTGAACTTGTGAGATAAAGGTATAATTAGAAAATGACGATCGAAAATGGCAGTAGATGAAGCAGAGTGAGATGATTACCATGACTTCCCTATGAAATCTTGTCTTTTGATTCTACTTATCATAATAAAAGGAATTTGATTTTTCCTATCTTAAGTCATCCTTTAAATTTCAATATCGCTAATTTCTAAATTCCTTTGATCACAACCAATAGATTTTGGTCCTCTCCTTTATCGTACTTGTATTTTTAATCCTTGACCGAATTCAATTAACTTAAAATTCCATCGTGACCTGAATCTCTATCAATATGCACTCATGCTCGAAAACTTCGATTTCTTCTTATCAAACCTAAATTCCATTTTAATCAAGAATTGATTAGCCTATTCTTTACCGTGTCAATATTCTAATTTTGATCGTAATCAAACTCCGATACCAATATCACTCGTGCATAAAACTCTGTTTTACTCTCGAAAATGACTAAGTTCTATTCCAACCACGATTAAACTTCATGCTACCCTTTATCATACCGAAATTCCATGTTTAGTTATGCCTAGACTACTATCATCTCTTCATCATATCTAATACTGTTAACCAAGGTTAGACTGGCCTTATCATTGATCGTATCAAATTACGATTATGATCACGTTTGAATTTTAACACTCATGCCTAAACTCTTTCTGACCATTATTTGATTTCTTGACTATATCTGAATTCCTTGTGATTAGTCGTGCCTAAATAACTAGCATGACTAGACGACTATGAATTCCATGATCGTGATTTTAACGATCATGACTATACGTACCAAATTTTGCCTCTGAATCATGCCAAAGTGATTCTAGTCATTCCAAAGTTTTGAGCCTTGATTTTACTTGTGACCAGAATGTTTGACCCTTGGTCACTGATCGTGCCAAGTCATTATTATTTGATTGTGCCTAAGGAATTGCCTAAACTTTCTATCTTGTTTTAACTCTCCTGCCAACCTTTAATTTCAAGGAGAAAATTATTTTAAGGAAGGTAGATTTGTCACTACCACTTTCTAGAATAAGGGTATTTTGGTAATTATAATTTTTGATTATTTTAATATTATTTAATTTGGTGTAATGTGATTTTGACCTTTTGCTAGTGAAATCTTAGAAAAACTTGGCCTAGAGGCTAACCATGACCATGGAGACCTAGCTAACATGTTTGGGTTAGTAATTAGACTTTAATCTAGCTAGTAATGACTTAAAAAACTATTTGGAGATTTAAATTAAGGAGCTAGTTTGGGCCTTTAGCTTAAGGGCTTATTTTTACAACATAGGAAGAGGAATTGGGCCTTTGTGTCTTAGCTATACCCTAGCCTATCCCCATGGTTGGCCAAGGGAGCATTTCCCCTATTTAAGTCATCATTTAGCACCCTCTTGTCTCCTTTGTAGCAAACCCTAACCCTAGTTTATATTCTTCCCCAAATTTGCCCCATTTCTTCAAATTACCTCCAAATTGGACCAAATTAGTATCATTGCATTCCTCTTTTGAAGAAGAAGTCTCTACTGGCTAGCTAGCCAGGATTGGAGACATTTGACCTTGGTAATTTGGAGTTGAAGCTTTTCAAAGGGCTATTTCATTGAGATTCCAACTCTCAATAGGTATTGATATCTAAACCCTTTAAATTCCAGATTTCTCTCCATAGATGCATTCATTTAGGGTCCTCCTAGGTATAGGCTTAATTTAGGTTCGATTTGTGTCCATTTGGTATGCGTATCGCAGGACTATCGGAGTGTTGTATAAGTATTTGGTGAAATATCACATAGAAATATTTATTCTTATTTTTCAAAACTAATTTCGTAATTTTGTAGCTGGTGATGTATAGATTATATTTCATTTGACTGAGTTGGTTTTTGGTTCATTTTTTTGTCAAAAATCAAAGGGGATACTGTACGAGAACCAGTGCAGTGCCCTGCTGCTGCGTGTCCATATCTGACTGGATACGACAAGATTCGATACAAACTTAGTGGGTTTGTGGGTGATGTGATTGACACTAGGCTGACCAATTTTGGTTAGATTTTATTGCGGGTTCCTGAGTAATCGACTCCATAGATTTTGTTGACAAAAAGTCACTATCAACCAAATATATATAACATTGACTAAATAATACTTGTAATGATTCAATTAGACATACGACTACATCTGGCTCAAGTCCGACAGCTCAGTTTTGCAATTTCAAGTCATTGTTGAGTCTGTATTTTTATATTGAGTCTAGACTGATGTAAGCTGAGTTGTGCTGAGCTCTTGAGACTTTACCTATAACCTTAACCAAAATCCATAAGCTCCATACATCAAAATAAGCCCATTGGACCTTAAGACCCATTCTGTGCTCTGGAGACAGAGTTCGGGCCGAACTCTGCCTCCACACAGAGTTCGGGCCGAACTCTGTCCCCTAAAATTTAGCACCCTAATTTTTAGGTTTGGCTGGTTGCTAGTTGTCCAACGGCCAAATTTTTAAAAATTCCTACCAGAATTTTGGCCGAATTTTGCCTGCCAGTACCCTATAAATAGGCCAAGAATTCTCTCATTTTCATTCATCCAATCTTCTCTTCTCTTCTCTCAAAAGCCAATACAAGCCATACCCTTTTTCATCTACTAGCCACAAGCTTCCTAAGCCTCGAGTGCTCAGCATCTCTCAGTTAGGAGTCTTGTGCAAGAGTTCAAGAAGTCGCTTGGAAAATTCCAAGCATCGCCACTGCGATCCTTTGTAAGAAGTTGACGTGCTCTTCTGAAAAAAAGGCACGGGGTAACTACTATTTCACAAATAGTGGATTTAATCCTGAGCTAGAGTTCTCACGCCTGGACTAGTCCTCCACGAGGGAAACCAGGTTAAAATCGGCTGTGTTTGCGTATGCTATCTTAATCCTTATTTATTTTTGCATTTAATCTAATTTGTTTTTTCTTGTGAAAGAGTTTAATTTTTTAATTGCCTATTATCGCTATAAACTCTATTCACCCCCTCTAGAGTTGCCATCTGTTCTTCAATTGGTATCAGAGCTCTGTTCTCTCAACAAGGACTAACATCCTAGAGCTGATCCATGGCAACCACGCAATCCTTGATTTCTAATCACGGTGAAGGGCAGTCCACTCATAGGCCTCCCCTATTTGATGGAACAAACTACACATATTGGAAAACAATGATGAGCTTTTATCTCAAGTCGTTAGACTTTGACCTGTGGACTATCGTTACTGACGGTTACAAAAAGTCTGCCAGAATAGTTGTCAATGGTGATCTCGTTGAAAAATCACATGACAAATATTCTGACAAGGAGAAGAAACAGGCAAGTTTAGACGCGAGAGCTATTAATGCTTTATTCTGTGCTATAGACAGAAATAAGTTCAACAGGGTATCTACATGCACCACATCTCACGAAGTATGGAGACTTCTAGAAGTGACGCATGAAGAACTACCCAAGTCAAGGAATCAAAGATAAGCCGTCTCACTCAAGAATATGAGGCTTTCAAGATAAAGCCAAATGAGACGATTACGCAAATGTTCACAAGATTCCTCGACATCATCAACCCCCTGTCTTCGCTCGCCAAACAATATTCAAATCATGAGAAGATTCGCAAGCTACTTAGGGGGCTCCCAAAGATTTGGAACCCTAAGGTGACAGCCATCATAGAAAAAAATGATCTCACAACCATGTCCATGGAGACCTTGATGGAAAAGCTGATGACTCATGAGCTTGACCTTAAGGACTTCGAAGAGCCCGCTCCTAAGGCTAAGGAGATCGCACTCAAAGCTCACCGACGGAGGGCTAACCTCGAAGAGACGGATGACGAGAACTCAGAAGGTGATGATCAAGCTCTCCTCGTCTGCAACTTCAAGAAATTTCTTCGCTTCAACCGAAGAAAGAAAGAACCACAAGAAAACGACGAAGAAGAGCCAACCTGCTATGGTTGCAAGAAGCAGGACACGTCCGAAAAGACTGTCCATTTTTAAAGAAGAGCAACCGCTATGAGAAACCTTACAAGAAGACTTCCTCAAAAAAATATGCCAACATGAGCATTTGGCATAAAAGTGAAGCTAGTGACTCCGAGGAAGAAAAGGATTCTCCTCAAGATACTGGAAATGTGTGCCTAATGGCAACATCCGACAAGGTATCAAACGAAACACTTGATGACTTCACTTTTGATGAACTTGGCGATGCTTTCACCGATTTGCTTAATGATCACAAAAAGGTCATTGGTAAATACAAACATGCCAAGGACAAGATCAAAAGTCTTGAAGTCAAAATTCAAAGACTTTCATTACTGCTTGATAACATTAGAGACACTTCACCCACGGATGTAACAGATGAGGTATCTAAGCTTAAAATAAGTTTACATGATGCCGAAGCACACATTGAACAACAAACACAAGAAATCACATCACTCAACACGGAGCTTGTAGAAGAAAAGAGTAGACACAAGATTTCTATTACAAGATGCATGGTTTGAATGCTAAGATTACTGAACTGCAAGCTGTCTCTAAGAAACTAGAGACTAAATTAGGAAAACAGGTTGCTCAACCTCAAACCCAAGAGACACACAAAGCATGATACTTCTCATACTAGTCACCCACGTCATCCACCTGCAACACGTAATCATGCTTACATATACACACACTTTCACAAAGCACACAAACTACATGCACGTAGAAATAACTATCATATGTCACAAAATCATCATGCTACACATAGATACAATCATCACCATGTTGCACAAAAATAGCATCACCATCACTCTACATATAGACATCATCACCATGCTACTCCAAAGACAATATCACCATGACACTCCACATCACTCTATACATAGTCATCATCACCATGCTAATTCTGCATATCATCATACTTCTCCTCATCACTCTACTTATAGACATCATCAGCATGCTACTAATATAAATAGGAATGCTACATGTACTTATTATGGTTTACATGGACATATTTCACCATAATGTAGAATTAGAAGATTAGTAGATAGAAAGATATATGCATGGTTTCCAAAAACTAACTTTTCAGGACCCTCAAGAACTTGGGTACCAAAGGTCACATCTACTCTTAATGTAGGTGGACCTTCCCTCATCAACTAAGAGTAAGTGGATTCTCGATAGTGGATGCTCGAGGCATATGACGGGAGACACAATCTTTTCGTATCACTATCGATAAAGAGAGAAGGATATGTATCCTTTGGCAACAACCTAAAAGGTTATATTATAGGTAATAGTATTATTGGCTATCCTCCCTCTCCCGTAATAAAGGATGTCTGCCTAGTGACCGAGTTAAAGCATAACCTGCTCAGCATTAGTCATCTTGCTGACCATGGATATGACATTAACTTTGGACAAAACAAATGCCTTATTTATGATAGGTCAACGGGAGACATTGCTTTTGGAGGGATAAGAGAGGATAATATTTATTTTTTATTTGTCTATAGATACTAGCAATGCAGGTAGATGTCTATATGCTCATAAGGACGAAAGATTATTATGGCACCAGCGTCTTGGTCATGCCAACATGGATACTATATCCAGGCTATCGACTAAGAAGCTAGTTAGAGGCTTGCCCGATATCACATTCAAAAAGGACACGGTATGTGCCGAATGTGAATTGAATAAGGCAACTAAGTCTTCATTTCATTCTATAAACTCTGTAAGTACTTCTAGACCTTTGCAACTTCTCCATATGGATTTATTTGGCCCTAGTAGAGTAGCCAGTCTTGGTGGAAAACTCTATGCCTTTGTTATTGTTGATGACTTTTCAAGATTTACTTGGGTTTTCTTTCTTACAAATAAAAGTGATGCTATTTCAGTTTTCAAGATTTTTGCAAAGAAAGTTCAAAACGAAAAATGCTACATGATTACTCGAATCCGAAGTGATCATGGAGGCGAATTCAAAAATTCTGATTTTCAAAAGTTTTGTGATTCTAATGGTTTTGATCATGAGTTTTCTTGTCCAAGAACTCCTCAACAAAATGGCATTGTGGAGCGGAAGAATAGGACTCTCGGCGATATGGCTAGAGTCATGTTGAACAAGTTTTCACTTCGAAATACTTTTGGGCTGAAGCTGTCAGTACAGCATGCCATATTTTAAATATGGTGCTTATTCATCCCATTACGAAGAAAACACCCTATGAGCTTTGGTTTGGGAGAACCCCAAATGTTTCTTGTTTTAGAGTTTTGGTTGTAGATGCTTTATCCTTAACACCAAAGACAACTTACGCAAATTTGATGCCAAAGCTGACAATGGTATTTTTCTTGGCTATGCTGCCAAGAGTAAGGGATATAGAGTTTTTAACAAACGCTCATTAATTGTGGAAGAGTCTACAAATGTGACTTTTGATGAAGATAATAGTACAACAGCTACTCTTGATGATGATGTTGAGCCATCAACTTTTACTCCAATGAACACCACAACCGAAACCAATTCTCTGGAGGGCTTGCCAAAGAAATTCTCTTTCAAGCCATCACATCCAAAAATTTGGTAATCGGCAAGGTTTCACGTGGAGTAACTACTAGATCATCATTAAGAGGCTCTATTGCTAGCACTGCCTTTATTTCACAAATTGAGCCGAAAAATATTTTAGAAGCTTTCAATGATGAATTTTGGATTTCTGCTATGCAAGAGGAACTCAACCAATTCGAGGAGCCAAGTGTGGGAACTCGTTTCTAGACCGGCTAATCACTCGATTATTGGTACTAAATGTGTTTTTAGAAACAAAGTGAATGAAGATGGTTCAGTCACACGCAACAAAGCTCGTCTAGTATCCCAAGGATACAACCAAGAGGAAGGTATCGACTACGATGAGACGTATGCTCCTGTTGCCAGATTGGAATCCATTCGGATGCTTTGTGCATTTGCAAATTTTCAAAATTTCAAATTATTTCAAATTGATGTTAAAAGTGCTTTCTTGAATGGATTTATTAAGGAGGAAGTTTATGTGAAACAACCTCCTGGCTTTAAAAATCACAAATTTTACGACCACGTGTTCAAGCTAAAGAAAGCGCTGTATGGCCTCAAACAAGCCCCTAGAGCTTGGTATGAACGGCTAAGCAATTTCTTGCTTGAGAAAGGTTTTTCAAAAGGGAAAATTGATACCACACTTTTCATAAAATCTTTTAAAGACACTATTCTTTTAATACAAATATACGTAGATGATATTATATTTGGTTCTACTGATGAAACCCTTTGTCAAGATTTTGCCAAGTGTATGCAGACCGAGTTTGAGATGAGCATGATGTGGGAGCTCAACTACTTTCTTGGGCTGCAAGTCAAACAAATGTCAAATGGAACCTTTATCTGTCAGTCAAAGTATACAAAGGACATGCTCAAGAAATTCGACCTTGACAACGTCAAACCAATCAGCACTCCAATGGCTACTTCAACCAAACTTGAACCAGATGATAGCGACAAACCCGTAGATCAACGTAAGTATCGAGGTATAATAGGCAGTCTATTCTACCTTACTGCTAGTCGCCCTGATATTATGTTTAGCTTTTGCCTGTGTGCTAGATATCAAGCAAATCCTATGGAATCACACATGACCGCGGTCAAACGTATCTTTCGATACCTTAAGGGTACGGTTACAGTGGGCCTATGGTATCCCAAGTCAACATCATTTGACCTCATTGGTTACTCTGATGCTGACTTCGCCGGATGCAAGGTCGACCGTAAAAGTACGAACGGTACGTGTCATTTATTAGGAAAGGCTTTAGTCTCTTGGTTTAGCAAAAAGCAGAATTCTGTCGCACTATCCACAACAGAAGCTGAATACATCACAGCTGGGCGTTGTTGTGCACAAATTATGTGGATGAAGCAAACCCTTAAAGACTACAACTTATCTTTCATGTATATTCCAATCTTTTGTGACAACACTAGTGCTACAAATCTTACTAAGAACCCCATTTGTCACTCACGCACGAAGTACATTGAAATAAGTTATCAGTTTTTGCGTGATCATCAGCAAAATGGCACGATTAACTTTGAATTTATTGACACTGATCATCAGTTAGCAGATTTTTTTACAAAACCATTATCCGAAGAGCGCTTCAATTTTCTTTGTCTTGAACTTGGAATTTTAGATGAAGCTGTTGTAAATTAACATAAACCTGCGTAAATATCGAGTATATCTTGATTCTCTTATGATGAACTTGCTTTGGGTACAAGCCGAAAGGGTCCTTCTGACAAAAAGGCATAAAAGCCTAAGCGACACGGTGCACTAGTCCTCAGGACTACCGCTAGCTGGGATCCGGCCCCTGCAGCTAACCATGGCAGTTTCAAAATATTGAATTATGATATAATTCCTTGTTTATTATACGGTTCATTTTTTTTATCACATGCTGAAATACTATTTTTTCAACTTCATATTGCTGCTTGGAACTCACTGTCGTTATTCATTTGTTTACTTATTGGATCTTTTCTTGTATTTATACTCTTATCTTATTTTGATCTTTCTTACTTAACCATTCTTTTTCTGCCTGATTCCTATTCTGTGACCAGGATCCGAAATTCGGGCCGAACTCTGCCCTTACCAGAGTTTGGGCCGAATTCGGCCTGACTGTTCCAGAACCGGGAATAGTCTCAGCCGTTGATCAAAAGTTAGATCCAATGGCCGTTATTTGCTCTGACCAAGAGGAACCCTTCCCATATTTTCGGTTTCTCTTCCCTCTCCTTCCTCATAACCACCTTTTCACTTCTCCAACACAATTCTCTCAAAACCCTAACCCTAATTTCTCATTTCTAGAGCTCAATTCTTCTCCAAACTCAAGCAGAAGGCTTCCTTTTCAATTCTCCTTCATTGCTCATCACTAGTTTGAGGTATAATTCTATACTTTTCTATATCTCAATTTCTTTCATTATCTATTGTGTTATGGCTCCACGTTTGTTCAACCGTGGGAAGAGACTTCGGACAGAGGGAGCATCCTCGTCGAATGCTTTTCCTCGCATTGAACCGCCCGTTGCACCACCCGTTGCACCGGCCATTGAACAACAAATCCATCCGTTGTTCAATCCTCCACGTCCGCATGATCCAAACACTTTTGATGACCGAATTTTTGTATCACTAGACGCCTCAAAAGATTGGTTTAGTAATTTTGGACACGTCCGGTGTTTGCGGGACACCCCATCAACTTTACTATATTCTCACAATATGATGCACTGTTTCATGACCTTTGCCTTGATGAACTTGTTACCACAAATTCTGTCATTTATCGTAGGCTATTCAAATGTTCTACTGCAACTTAACCCATGATGATACTCATATTTATTCACGAGTCGCAGAAATTCATATCTCCTTTGACGATTTCGAATTGGCGGAATATCTTGAGCTTCAAGAGCCTAATTCTTAGGAAAAGCTTGTTGAAGCTAGATCATTTCAATTTCCCGAAGGGATTTCACTTGAAAGCTTCAAGGATGACTTGTGTAGCCCTAACACACGTCCTCGTAAGCTTTTGGCTAAATTCCTCAATCCCTATTTCTATGAGCTTCATCGGATCATTTTCAACACCATTCTACCCAAAGCGGGTTCTACTGATGAAGTCACTTATTTTAAATATCGGCCTTATACCATCTTCACTTCCATGTTCCCTTTAATCTTCCACACACGATGATGGATTGGATGATTAATTGTGGGAAAAAACCAAGATCTTTGGTTTATGCATTATACCTTCTTATGATCTTTCGTACGTTTCATGTACCCCTTGATGAGTGTCCATTCTTACCTGCCCCTGCCTTCCTCTCTAAGGCAAGGAGGCTTCAGGCGGCCGTTGGCTCACCAGTCATGTCTGAGCATTCTGATGATGAGCCAGATCCCCCTCTTTTGGACAGGATCCTCCTCCTCCTCCTGCCACTCTCGAGTCTCTTCAGACTATGCTCCGAGATCGCTTCACCTTGGAGGACGATCGTTGGACTCAGCTGGATTACCGAACTACCTTGCAGATGAGTGCCATCAGCAACTCGCTGCATGATATTCGGTATTCCATGTCTCGCCATCCTTCCATGCCCATTCCTATGGAGCGAGATCCCGGTCGTGAGGGCTATCATATCGATGACCCTGGGTCATTCGCTACTTGGATCCAGATGCAGCCTTCGTGGACCCTCGTCGCTCCTTTACTGATCCATGGATGACGCTGGGCCTTCACGTGCTCGTTGATGGATATGGACTGCTCCCTGCTACTGCTACTGAGGATCATAGATTATGGTTTATGCATTTTGCTTTTAGTTGCTTTTAAGTACTTGGTTTGTATTAGACTTATTATGAGTTGTGACTTTTGAGACTTTGGTAGTTCTATCAGTTTATATCATTTCTATTATGACTCTTGAGACATTTGGTCGTTATATCAGTTTATATGCAGTTTCTTCTCTTATCTTTTAGTGTGTTTGCCAGTTATTACTTATCTTATATTGCAAAATGCCCAAAGGGGAAGATATGTATTTTTTTATTATAGTGCTTTTGGAAGAATGTTCTTAACAGGCCAACAAGATGCATTATTTACGGGGGAGCTATTTTTTAAGCTCGCAATGAGCTATTTTTTAAGCTCGGCAATGATTATGGGGGAGCTATGCTTTTTGTCTTTATATGTGTCCAGGTATGGATATTGAATATACAATTATTATTTTATCAATTATCAATATGGGGGAGATTTGACACAATGTCACTGTCAACCAAATATTGATCACATTGACTAAATAATACTTGTAATGATTCAATTACACACGACGACTACATCCGGCTCAAGTCAGACGACAGCTCAGTTTTGCAATTTTAAGTCATTGTTGAGTCTGTATTTCTTATATTTATTGAGTCTAGACTGATGTAAGCTGAGTTGTGCTGAGCTCTTGAGACTTTACCTATAACCTTACCCAAAATCCATAAGCACACATCAAAATAAGCCCATTGGACCTTAAGACCATTCTGTGTTCTGGAGACAGAGTTCGGGCCGAACTCTGCCTCCACACTGAGTTCGGGCCGAACTGTCCCCTAAAAATCAGCACCCTAATTTTTAGGGTTGGCTGGTTGCTAGTTGTCCAACAGCCAAATTTTTGAAAATTTCTACCAGAATTCTGGCCGAATTCTGCCTGCCAATACCCTATAAATAGGCCAAGAATTCTCTCATTTTTATTCATCCTATCTTCTTCTTTTCTTAAAAGCTCAATACAAGCTATACCCATCTTCATCTACTAGCCACAAGCTTCCTAAGCCTCGAGTGCTCAGCATCTCTCAGTTAGGAGTCTTGTGCAAGAGTTCCAGAAGTCGCTTGGAAAATTCCAAGCATTGCCACTGCGATCCTTTGTAAGAAGTTGTGTCTTCTGAAGAAAAGGCACGGTGTGTAACTACTATTTCACAAATAGTGGATTTAATCCTGAGCTAGAGTTCTCAGGCCTAGACTAGTCCTCCACGAGGGAAACCTGGTTAAAATCGGCTGTGTTTGCATATGCTTTCTTGATCCTTATTTATTTCCACATTTACTCTGATTAGTTTTTTTCTTGTGAAAGAGTTTAATTTTTAATTGGCTATTATCGCTATAAACTCTGTTCACCCCCCTCTAGAGTTGCCATCTGTTCTTCAGATTTTCGGTCGAGTTCATACACACATTGAAACCCGGTTCTGATACTCACCTAGACACATGACAACACACAGTTTGGACACGACCTAAACTATTCAGTGAACACCCGGATACCGAGTCTACCTACTGACACGCCTGCATGACCTATATGTTGGACACATCATAAACTAGAAGACTCGACACACACGTCCCATACTGTTCTGTGCACAGTTCAAACACTAGCTGACACTTGTGTTTTGACACTTGTTCGACACGAGTTGGCCACAATGTTGGACACCTTTGTATGCACACTCTCGATACACAACTGACACTCACTTTTTTGACACACTCTCACACATGCTCGATACTTCACTCACAGCTCACAAAGACACTCGACCCCTTTACCTGTACACAGTCGACCCCCCTTGTACATGTACAGTAGGCACGCAGACACCCCTTGGCTTGAATTGTATGATATGCCTTTGGTTATGGGTTTGGGTTCCAGATTTCTGTGTGGGTTTTGTATTTACTTGTTGAGTAGTTAAGTGATCTATAGATATTCATATATAATTGTATGATTGTGTGGGGCTTAGTCTGGTTTTTTATATGAGCTGGGCTTAATCTTAGATTCCTGAGATTGGAAATATAGACTGATGGCCTATGCTGGTTTGGGTTTTTATATGTGTGGGGTTGTACTCAGATTTTGAGATTAGAAGATATGAGAATGTATTTATATTCATGAGTATGTTATATAAGTTAAGGATATATATATATATTGTTATGTTGTAGCTTGTGTTGATCTCAGATTTCTGAGGCAGTGTATACAGTCCAGTTATGTGGGGTTGTTGGTGAATATAGGTTTGATCCTTATATATTAGATACCTGGGTTTTTGGTTCAGTATCATAGTTGCTTAGGGTATATAGATTCAGTTGCGTGGGGTTGGGCTAACATTGCATATGGTTATCATTTGATATATATATATATATATATATATATATATATATATATATATACTATAGATTTATGTACATATAGTTATCTATATGTGTATTTGATACATATGGATGTTTGCCTTCGTTCATTTTTCTGAGGTAGGTTCACTTGAGTTATGTATATATGTAGGCTTGTATATATGAAGGATTTGTTGGGATATGAGTTATATATATATATATATATATTATATATATATATAATATATATATATATATATATTATCTATATATAGATATATATGAACGAAGGAACATTATTGATGTATCGGGCGCAAAATGTCGAAGCCTATACAAGTAAATGCACCAAGTGCTAAAGGAAACCGGGAAACTGAAACCGAAAGAGACCGATAGCAACAAAAAAGCTCGCCAGTCGGACTAGTACAGCTCCTGCCAAAAACCATT